>CAIGRP010036661.1:0-14257 GCA_903798385.1 Fraxinus cuspidata
CAATAGTCTTCATATATATATATATATATATATATATATATATATATATATATATTTATATATATATATTGTTTGCCTCATATATATTCATTTACAATAGTCTTTTTCAATGCTTAACAGAAATTAGTCTAAGTGTTTATTTAGGTAAAATTGTATGAGATTATAATGAAAAAGGTAGAGAGCATCACTAAATGTGTGGGTAATAAGTGAATAAGATTTGTTAATGTGTAGTTAAAGTTAATGCCTGACTTTGATTTGAAATTGTAATGAACCAAAGAAGCCCTAAGAAATGGTCGGGTTTATTATCATTGCTAGTCTTTTAAGCTTTTGGTACAAAAAACATTCTGACAAATGCCCAAATGAAACACAAACTACAATATACTAGAGGATACTAATTTGGTTAAAGTATATATAAATAGAATTGGTATCGAAATTGAGTTTTCATATGGTTTGATACTTGCATTACTCATGGACTGACATTTTGCATGTATAGAATTTCAATTAGAAATCGATTACATAGACTTTAGAAGAATTGGATTGAATCGATTAGTTTTCATCTCCACTATTTTTAAATTTTAATACCATCTCTCACATGCATGAAAATGGGCATCGTGCCAAACCTAGCCCCTAAGGCTTGATGGCTTGAGGAGGCAGCAAGCGCGTGTTAACAATATATCATTTTTTAGAAAAGGAAAAAAACATAGGCTAGCACGGTTCATTTTTTATTACCTTATTTCATTTTTTGAGGTAGAAAACTTTACTATAGTGGTTGGAGGCAGTGTTGGGACATCCTTGTGCGTGATTTGTTGTTGGAATACTAAAACTTTTATAAATAAATAAAAAACGATTAAAATCTATCAGCTAATTGAAAAAAATGAATTTTTTAAAAATTGTACTAAACATGAATTTATTGTCACGAACAATGGAAGAAAATATATCGAACAATCGTGTCGCAAACACCGAAGCAAAAGAACATTTGTCAATGGAACAAAAAGTTTAAGAAGGCTACAAATAAATCTATAAAATAATTCAGTACTCAGGCTAAACTTACAAACAAATAAAAGTTAAAAAGTAATTTTTTATTTTCAAACATAATTAAATATATAGTTTTAATCATTTTTTTGTTAGTATCTATTGTCAAAATAAGTAATCAATAAAAAATATTTATTTTAAAAACAATTATTTGTATAGGTAAAGTTACTTATGAGTAAATATTTAAGCTCAGCCAAACATGGGGGGCTTCTAGGGGAAAAATATAAATCAGGATTGAGAATACTAAACCCAAGGACGAGAAAAATGGCAGAGAAATTGGCTCCAGAGCAACGTCACAGCTTCATCCATGATGGTATTAACCTCCTCTTTTATAATCTTTGTCTAAAATTTAGAATAATAAGCATGTCCAGTGATGTGATGGCGTTGAATTTTTTCAGGCCAGAAAGTGTTCGAGTGGGATCAAACGTTGGAAGAGGTGAATATGTACATAACCCTTCCACCAAATGTTCCTAAGAAACTGTTTCACTGTAAGATTGATTCCAATCATGTCCAAGTTGGGATTAAAGGAAACCCTCCTTATCTTGATGTCAGTTTTTCTAATTCTATTTTTCTTTCTGAATTTCTTTTGGGCTTTTGTAAATGTAGTTTAGCATTTCATTAATTGTATTCTTTTTTTCTATTTTTTTTCTGTATGTAATGTTTACAGCATGATCTTACCTGCCCAGTGAAGACAGATTGTTCATTCTGGACTCTAGGTACTTTCTTATGGTTAAATAATCACAAGAAAATTAGATGATTCCTTTTTAATGTGCCATGAAAGTTTATGAGATTACTATTTCTTGGTTACTTTTCTCAAGAATTTGAATTTGCAGTTTGGGGAAAATTGTGAAAGTTTTTAGCAGAGTTAAACCTAAAATTTTTGGTTTTGGTTGAAATCTAAAATACTTGTCAATAAGAGTGCTATTCTTTTAGTGTAAGTTTGGTTATAAACATGTGAATTCAAACATGTGCAAACAACCGGAGGATAGTTTGTTAATGGATGTTTGAAATAGACCAACTTAAGATTAAGAGTACTGAACATACAGATGATAATAGCCAATTTATAATTTCTAAAGCATGTAAATTATTAATACTAACTTGGAATATATGTTGCAGAGGATGATGTAATGCACATAACTTTTCAGAAGAGGGACAAAGGTCAGACATGGTCTTCTCCTATTGTGGGTAAAGGCCAGTTGGATCCTTACGCCACAGATCTTGAACAAAAGCGTCTCATGCTTCAACGATTTCAAGAGGAGGTACCGTATCTTATTGTTCTTTAGCCAAATTTGAACTTACAGTTATTGTTTTGCAATGCCTCTTCCTTCGTTCTTTTGACTTGTAATTTCAATGTACGCATATCTACTTTATGTGAAATGCTGATACGTTTGGGCATCTACGTTTCACTGAGTGCATGGCCAGTGGACAATTTGGTCTTCTTTTCCTCTCACCCTCTCCGGGTCTGATAGGGAATGTTGGACGCAAGGATCTTATTTTGAAGCAATTTCTTAGGGAATGTTCTCTTTGTGTTTCAATTTTGTGTTTTGAGTTTTGAATTCATTTTGAGTTTTGTGTTTTGAGTGTCTATTTTGAGATTGTTGAAAATGTATTCTTTTTGACATTTTGAAAAATTGTTTTGAAAACACCAAAAACGCGTTTTGAAAATTTTGACTTGATTATAACTGAAAACACTCAAAACGACAAATTTGTCGTTTTGTGTTTCCTTCATAAATTTTTAATGAAAATTTTGATTTGATTATAACAGAAAATACTCAAAATGACAAATTTGTCGTTTTGTGTTTCTTTTATAAATTTTTTCAAAAACGCGTTTTCGAAAATGGGAAAGAGAACGAGTTTTCGCTGTTTTGATAAATTTAAACAAAAAACGGCTTGAAAATGCTAAAGAGAACAAGTCCTTAGTTTTCCCTTATCTGAACTGGTCATGCAAGAAAATAAAATATCTTATTCAGTTGTTTGAGAAGATCCAATAGATTGTACTAATTAATTATTAATGGCTCATGTTATTTGTTGTTTATGCTTTTTTACAATCTATAGAATATTCTGACTTTTTCTCTTTTGGGGTTAAGATTTTTCACATTTTTCATCTGATTGACGTATATTTTACTTCCATTTTTGGCACTTTTCTTTCTTGGAGTTGTGTCCGGAAATGAAAATTAGGTTTTTTAATTTGGGGTCCAGCATTGTGTGCCTTGTTATAATCTAATTGGGATATTGATATTAGATTTGAAGTGATTTGGTAATTGGTAGCAGAAAAGAAGTTTGCAGAAAGAAAATATGCATATCCGACAAATCCTGGATGTTGTAAGAGGTGAAAAACTTTATATTAGTGTGAAGAAGTGTTCTTTTATGAGCAACAAATTGGTATTTGGGGTTTAGTTGTTTCAGTTGTGGGATTAAAGAGAAATCATGAGAACGGTTAATGGTCATGGAGTGTATAACTAAAGTCTATTAGTGAAGTTCAGATCTTCCACCAAATAGCTTCTCTCTGTTAGAGGTTTTTATTCAAAATTTAGTGCAATAATGAGCCATATACTGAGTGCTTTGAATGTGGAACATTTATATGGACATAAGAAGCAGAAAGAGCCTTTACCCAACCAATTAAAATGGTGCCAAATTTGGACAAATCTCTTCGTTGTGGAGTACACGTCCCATATGGGGAACAGGCAGGGGGCAGAGCCTCCTTATGGATACCCAAAAAAAATTTATGCCCAAATTTAGTCTGTAAAAATTAGCCCACCTAAAAAAAAAAAAAATTCAGCCATAGATAATTAATCCAAAAGCAGAAAAGAAAAAATTATTACCCAAATTCAGCCAATAAAATAAATAGCCCAACCAAAAGAATCTAATTCAGCCATAGATAGTTAGTCCAGAAGCATGAATTGTGTTATTGCCGAAGTTTTTGCAGTGGCTTGTGAAGATCATCGTCGAAATATTTGAGGATCCAGATTATTCACCTTCTTTTTTTATTATTTAATTGTTTGGAAAATAAGGAGAAAGTCTTGTGTGTATATGCCATATAACGAATGTTTGCAAGATTTTGTGTATTTAAAATAGAAGTTCTTTTGTGTTAAACTCTTCAGCATGAAGAAAATAAAAGAATGTGGGAATAAAGTAATTACTAGCCTAAATCTTAATACTCTTTCGAATGTCTGTTGTTCAATTGATACTTTAATCGGTATCCTTTGGATAAAAAATACTAACCAAAACTATAGAGCAACTGATATCGAGGTTATCTAGCATCCTTGTGATGAACCTCAATGCAATTATATTTTAGACGGATCAATGTCACAGAAAAATAACAGATGCTAATTGACCCACAACAAGTCTTTCTAGGAACTAAGATGCAATATTTGATATTTCAGGACATCATCCATAATTTGAATGATACTTCTCACAAAGGACTTTTATGATCCGAGTCTTAGGGCTCCTTAAACCCATTCAAAGTGTTGTAAAATGAGAATAATCTTTTTTGTATATAATTCAGTCAGAAAACAAAGGCCTTATGGGCTAGATACAGACTTAGGTCAACTAGCTAAAAAGGAAACAAATAAAATCTTCCCAATGAATCAGGAATCATAACTATTCCCCCAAAATCAGGGATTAGAATCCCGGGGATTTACTTTACAACTAAATAAGAAACTAAATAATATACATAATTTTCCACTCCCCCCCTCAAGTCGGTGAATAGGCATTTTCCATTCCTAGCTTGGAAGTGAGTGTTTGAAACATTGTACTGTTCAGTCCCTTTGTAAACATTGTCCAACTTTTCTTTGATGAAGTGTCTGTCTATCTCGATGTGCTTAGTTTTTCATGTTGAATTGGGTTGTGTGCAATATTGATAGAAGATTTGTTGTCACAGTAAAGCCTCATAGGTCCATCCCACTTGATCTTTAAGTCGTCTAAGATGATCTTCAATCACAGTAGCTCACATACTCCTTGTGCTATTGCTCTAAATTCTGTTTTAGCACTTGACTTGGCTACCACATTTTGTTTCTTGCTTCTCTAAGACACGAGATTACCTTCTAGGAAAGTGCAATACCCGGATGTGGATCTCCTATCAACCACTGACCCTGCATAGTCTGCATCTATGAATGCTTCAAGTGCTAGTCCTGAGATTCTTCTGGACATAATTCCTTTTCCTGGAGTTTCTTTGAGATACTCTAACACTCAATTGGTTGCCTGCACATGAACTTCCCTCGGGCTATGCATGAACTGGCAAATCAGATCTACTACATATGCTATATCCAAGATTGTGTGAGACAAATAAATAAGTCTTCCTACCAGGCATTGGTACATTTCCACGTCCACTGCAACATCCTCCTCTCTCTGCCTTTCCAAGTCTAAGATTCGGATCTAATGGAGTACTTGCTGGTTTGCACATTGTCTTGCCTGTCTTTGAAGAGATCTGTAATATACTTCTTTTGTGAGATAAAACACTGCCTAGAGTGAGCTACCTAGATCCCAAGAAAATATTTCAACCTCCCTAATGCCTTGATGTCAAACTCCTTACCCAAACACTAACTTAGACACTTCTCCTTGTTATCATTCCCTATCACCATTATGTCATTAACATATACCAAGAGGACTGTGATTCCCCCTGAAGGTAAGTGTTAATGAACAACGTACGATCCTCTTGGATTTATCTATATCCCATGGCCATCATAACTCTCACAAATCTTCCAAACCATGCCCGTGATGATTTCTTAAGTCCGTACGAGGCTTTCTTCAGCTTACACACATTATTAGCAGCCAATTTATTCCCATAACTGGCGGGACCTCCATATAAATTTCTTCATCTAGTTCTCCATACAAAAATGCATTCTTGACATCAAATTGCTACAATTCCCAACCATAATTAGCTGCTAATGACAACAGGATTCTAACAATATTCATCTTTGCAACCGGAGAAAAAGTCTCAAGGTAATCAATTCCATATGTTTAAGTATAATCTTTGGCCACCAACCTTGCCTTGGATCTTTCTATCGATCCATCTGCTCTATACTTCACTGTATAAACCATTTACAACCCATTGGTTTCTATCCTGTTGGCAACTTTATCAATTCCTCTAAGTTATTTATTTTTTTCCCGGTGCCTCCATATCCACATTCATAGCTTGTTTCCATTTCTCATTGGACAAAGCCTCGAATAAGGTGGTAGGAATGGCAATGGCGTTTAAGCTAACAAGGAATGCTCTATGAGATGGTGAAAAATGTTTAAAAGATAAGAAATGTGCAAGAGGATATAAAGGTCGGTTTGTGCACTCTCTAGCTCCTTTCCTAAGAGCAAAGGGAAGGTCCTGGTTATTATTGCTCACATGAGATTTAGTTTTAGCTTGCAATGAAAGATTAGAAATTGTTACCTCATTCTTAGGATCTGGGTTGAAATCTCGAACTTGCACAGATTTAGGGACAACTGTCTTCTTCCTCGAAAACATGTTACCTTTGCCAAATTTGATATTTTCAAGAATAGAGTTCGTCTTTTCTTGGGGATTTTGGGGCACCGGCATAGGTTCAGACATAGGAGACACTTGGGGATTTTCGGGCACGGGTTCAAGCATAGGTGGCATAGGATTCCGCACAGTGGAATGAGGAACCGATTTGGACCCGAAAAGTGATGTTAGATCAAGTAAAAACCTATCATTGTCTTCCATTATTGAATTCTCCCCTTGAAGATAAGGAGTTGTGAAATACGACTCTAGTTCATTGAAAGTAACATCCACCGAGACAAAATTTCTTTGATGGAAGATGGTAACACTTCATCCTTTCGGAGTTGAGGAATAACCCACAAAGACACATTTTAACGCCTTAGGATCCAACTTCCCCCTATTTTGACTATGGACATGGACAAATGATATGCACCCAAATATCATAAGGACAAGATTATTTGTAGTGTGTAGGTTGGGATAGAATGTTGAGAGCATTGCCATTGGACTCTTGAATCCCAAGATTCTGGAAGGTAAACAATTTATAAGATGTGCTGCTGTAAGAACCGTTTCTCCCCAAAAGGATTTAGGTACATTTTTCTATAACATGAAAGCTCGGTTTGATTCAAGAAAGTGGCCATTTTTCCTTTCTTTTACTTCTTTTTTTAGTGGGGTACTAACACAAGGTGACTCATAAACTATCCCTTACTTCTGAAAGTATGGATATAGGACTTGATTGAAATAACCCCTAGCATTATCGAACCTAAACCTTTTGATATTGACCCCAAATTGATTCTAATCATGGAACAAAAAATTGGAAGAACAGTACTAACATCAAATTTATGTTTGAGCAAAAAAATCCCAGTAACACGAGTACAATCATCAAAGAATGAAACAAACCATCTTGCCCTAGAAACATTAGGAGTAGTAGAACCACAAATATCACTATAGATGAGATAAAAAGGAATTGAACTTATTTTATTACTAACCGAAAAAGATACATGTTTGTGTTTAGCGAGTTTGCACACTTCACAATGAAAATTTTCAACATCTAGATCTTTAAATAAGAAAACAGAATTTTAATGACTTTAAACAACAAAAGTCCAAGTCGGCGATGGTGGAGCCACTCTCTCTTTATTGGATGAAAAAGACTCTGAAACAAAAGAAAGAGGTAATTTGCCCTTGATAATGCTTGAGTGACTCGGTGCTTCGAGGTAGTAGTGCCCATCCCATTCTCTAGCATGTCCAATCATCTTCCCCAAATCCTCGTCCTAAAATACACAATAGCTATGATGAAAAATCACATTGCAATGTAAATCTTGAGTGAGTTTTTGTATAGAGACAAGATTTGTGGACAGTCTAGAGACATGGAGAACATTTTTTAAGGTCATTGATGAGCTTATTTTGACATCTCCGACTCCTGCTATAGTGGTTGAAGAACCATCAGCTGTGACTATTTTCCTACTGCTTGGACATGGGAAATAAGGGTCATATGGTCGGTAGCTCCTAAGTCCATGACCCAGTAGTTGGCAAAGGTTATAGTCGAGACATTTAATCTAATAGAGAATGGAAACTCGCCTAAATACGCCAATGAACAAGTACATGAATGTTTGTCAAGGTTGCCAATTAGAGATCTCACCTTCTCGACCTCTTCTTGGTTGAGACCACCTGACTCCTGTGGTGCTGCTTCATTCTGCGATACTATATCGCAGCAACATGGGCTTGACCATTGTTCCTTGATTGTTCTCCTTTCTGTCCCTACTCTCGGCTTGGAGGTTTTCCATAAAGCTTCCAATGCTGTTCATGCTTATAACGTGCTTTGTTGCAGTAAGTGCCCCACAAGCTATCCTTGTAATCATGGTTTTGATCTTTTGGTTGGTCAGGTCTTCCATTTCCAACAATTAGTGCTCTTTCCACATTTATGGCTGAATTATTGCTAACATTAGCCACAATGGCAGAGCTGTCAGTACTTTGTGGTTCAAGCATTAGGCCTCTTCTATTTTCCTCACCTCGAGTCAATGCCACCACTTCATTAAAACACGGAACTTCATGCTTGCCAAGAATCTGGATTCTCGCTTAATCAAATTCTGGATCAAGTCCAACAAGAAAATCATTGACTTTATCTTCCTGTATGAAGTCCGTTAGAACAACAGCATCTTCGAGGCATTTGGTTTTTATCACCCTATAACGATCAAGTTCTTGCCACAAAGATTTCAATTGGTTGGCATATTTAGTAACTGTTTTACTTCCCTGTTTTGTAGCAATCGTCTTCACCTTGACCTCGTATACTTGAACCACGTTTCTAGCTTTAGAATATGTTTGTTGAATTGCGTCCCAAATATCCTTGGTTGTAGCCAAGAACATACACGTGTCACTAATCTCTGGAGTCAAAGAGTTCCATAGCCACGCCATAATCATGGAATCCTCTACATCCCAAGCTTCAAAACGAGGATATCCTGGTTTCGGCCTTGTACACGTGAGATGGCTGATCTCCCCCTTTCCTTTTAACACGGTGCGAACAAGTTAAGACCATTTAAGGTAATTTTTTCCATCTAGATCGGATATTTTGCAATACCTCGGGTTGTTGGGATCGAACAATCTCCGATTTTGCTGTAGCAGTCGTCTCTGTGATCTCCGACATCCTCCAGACAAAAAATCTCTAAGCAATTAAGGTAGTAGTGAAGGCTAGCAAGGATAACAAAACTGCAGGCAATGAAAGCTGAGTAGTCAAAATAGAACAATTCTTCCCAGGAAATTCTAAGCCTTATTGCTATGATACCATGTGGTAAAATGAGAATAATCTTTTTTTGCATAGAATTCAGTCAAAAAATGGAGGCCGTTGTAGGCTAGATACATAACGTAGGTCAACTAGCTAAAAAGGAAACATAAAATATTCCCAAAGAATAAAAAATCATACTCTAACTATTCCTACAAAATCAGGAATTAGAATCCCTAGGATTTACGTTACTTTACAACTAAATAATATACATTATTTTCCATCTACGATGCTCCAACTCTTCGAAATGGCCGGAGTACCCATGTCGACACACGACACGGGTACTAGTATGAAATATGGGGCGGGTTCTCCAATTTTCAAGTTGACACGGCGACGACTTGAAGTGGGATGGAGGCAAAATAGGTGGCGTTGAAGGCGGCAATGGGAAGAAGCACTAGCAGTGTTGGAGAAGACGAAGTTAGATGATTTATGGCCCTAGTTATTTGGATGTGGGATGGAAGCAGAATAAACTACGACGAGAAGAAGTAGATCCGGAGAAGACGAAAAGAAGGCGAAGGGATTATGGACCCGGTTAGGTTTTGTATGTAATGATGTGTTTGGTAAAATAAATTTTAGATGGTGGGCTTAGGTTATATGGGCTAATTTTGTTGGGCTACAATAATTTTTGTATTTAGGACTGTTGGGTGTATATGTAAGTGGGGCTGTTTCGGGCTCGATTTAGTTGGGTGGGGGTAAGATGATTTAAAGTTTGAAAAATGTACCCACGTATTCCTGTCCGAAATTTGGACTCTTTTTAACCATGTTCTCGTATCATACATTTTAAAAAATAAAAGATCCGACACTTAGATACGTACCCGTACCCTAATCCGAGCATCATAGTTTTCCACACAAGGATATTTTTCAAAGAAGAAAGAAAAATGTATTGTATCTCGAAGTAACTTTGTGCAGCATATGAGACCAGCAAGTTTTTCAATTTAAAGCTACTTACTTTTCCTTACTGTTGAGAGTAATTGCAGTCCTTTAAACATCTACATATGCAATCTTTACCTTGTGTTTGCTTTGATTTTTTGAGGTGGTGAGAATGGCGACTAAGGAGAGCAGAATGTTTGGGCAGTGGTGGCTGGTGGTTTAATAGGGAGGAGTTGGGCTGTGGCCGCGGCTAGACTTGCAGAGTTTAGGCGAGAGGGCAGGGATGACATGGAAATAGTAATTTTTATTATTTTTAACGGATAAAAGGATGGGGAGATGCGCTGAAGGGAAAACTGTTGTAATGAAGTTTTATAATATTTTTTTGTTCCCAAGATTTACTTTTGATAAACCAAACAGAGGATAATAAGAACAATTCTAAGAGACTTTTTACTTCTAAAGAGCATATTCTACAATTTAGAGAGTAAATAATTTCTAAGTATTTTAACATGCTCTTTATATTTAATACTTAATTTTACTTCTCTCAAAAAATATTTATTGTATTTTCTATCTTTTATTTTTATTACTAGCTTCCCTCTAAATTATTAATCACTTTGTCTCATTTATATATGCTTACTTTCCTTATTTTCTTGTCTAAATTATATAGTTTTGTTTCTTTATTAAGAATGTTTTGTTTTGTTCGTTTACTAATATACATTTATTTCTTTACTACTTCCAATAATAATTTACTACTAGTTATTGATAATTAAACGAGGGTAAACTAGGAAAGTTTTTGGCAAAAATTGTGTTTCCAATAACATTAAATAAGTTTTCTTAATCCGTGTGAAAAACAAAGTAAGCCTATATAAATAGGACGGAGAAAGTATATTGTTTTCCTCAATTGAAAAATTGAAATATTTTGAATGCATTAAATTATAGAGAATGGGTTCTTTCTAAATTAAAATGTTAATTTTAAGAGTCTTTGGAACATAATTTTAAGGGTTCTCTTTAAAATAAAAAAGCATTTTATGTTTAAAGAGTCTCTTGAAAATGCTCTAATTCTATGTCAATAACAATTTATTCCTCTGCTGCATATTGTGACTAAAATCTTCGAGAGCTTTTATTACTGTTTCATTTAGTTAAATAAATTACTTGATTTGGTCATAATACAAAATGAATATGTACTAATTAGGGTGTGTTTGATGGATATTATTGAAGAAAAAATGTATTTTAAATAGAGATATGATGGGAAATATGTGGTTAAAAAGTAAGGAAAAATTATTGATGTGATGAAAAATATTATTCTATTGAAGAATGTGTGGTTGAAAATGAGTTTTGAAAGAATGTGTACCAAATAGGGGCTTAATAATACATGGTATGATTATTGTTATTCATGCTGAGGCGTGCATGTTTGGGAATGCTTATCAGGAGCTTTTAAATTTAAGCACCCCAAACATGCTTGTAGTAATTAAATAAATTAATAGTGGATGGTATCCTTTGCTGCATCTTATCCTTCACCCTATGTTAGCCAATGAATACTTTTAATAGTAAAATTATTAGCCCCTCATGGTTAACA
This sequence comes from Fraxinus cuspidata, assembly GCA_903798385.1. Classification (NCBI taxonomy): domain Eukaryota; kingdom Viridiplantae; phylum Streptophyta; class Magnoliopsida; order Lamiales; family Oleaceae; genus Fraxinus; species Fraxinus cuspidata. Next base: position 11,695 of record CAIGRP010036661.1, read on the forward strand.
TAAGAGTAAGGTTAGCTCTTGTTTCTTAGATGATGAGAATTTGACTCTGTGAGAAATCGAGAAATAACCACTCAAGCCATGTTTGGTACGCATTATTGGAGAGTAGGGAACAAAACAGTTGATAAAATTTTAACTTATTTTTCTTTCTTAATACTGTTCAGTACAACAATCCATTTATAAAGGAAAGGTTTATCCGCTCACAATGATTGTAGAGTCTTTCCGGATTTGAGGTTTAATAGTAGTCACATCAAGTCTTCTTAGGTGTGTGAGTGAGCAAGAAGCCAAAAAAAAATTATCTACCTACGCTTGTATATCATTAGGTTTCTATATCTTGAGAATTTCCTATTACTATACATTGCTTCTATAATGCAAAGTTTCTCGATGCAGAATCCAGGCTTCGACTTCTCACAGGCACAGTTCTCAGGCAGTTGCCCTGATCCAAGGACCTTCATGGGTGGGATCCATTCAACCTGAGAGTTCTTAGTCTTCAAAATAACATACATGTAAGACGGCATAATCAACTACTGTGCTGGTCACAGAACTAGGTTTATTTACATTATCAAAAGTGTAATATGTAATTGTTGCGGTGCATATCTTGAAACCTAACATTTCTTTTCTTCAGTAACTCGGTCATGTGCGAATTTGATGTGTAACGTCTAAACTCAGTTAATACGTATTATTAGTGGATTAGACTCAGTAGTATAATGAACAAGATTTTAATGTTTTTTTCTTTTTTAACCCCCGTTTGACAATCATTATTTGACAACATTTTTTTTTTAATGTTCTCATTTTCAACCATACGTTTATACAATGAAATGTTCTGCATGTAAATTCAAAAAAAATTCATACTTTTTAACACACAATTCTCTTAAAAATCATTATTTATAACATTGTTTTTTCCAAATAATAGGTGTCAAATATGGGCTTAATAAGTCCAATTGTATTCCATCCTCTCCTTGCCCAACATATGTTAAGCATCAATTTAAAATGTTAGTGGTCCTTGAACTTTTAGCGAAATTTCATTTTAGCCTTGGGATGGATTTGTAAACAGTTAAATTTATAAACACATAGAAATGAATGGTGGATAAGTAGATAGTGTTTATAGATTCATTAAAATATGTGGTTGAAAATGAAGTTTGACCATTGATAAATTTTACGAAATAGAGGCTTAATTACTCAAGTTTAATTTGTTCCGGTTGACCTTAATCTTTGTTTCAAATTGACAACTTTGTTCATGACTATTAATTTGATTAGTATCGGCTTGGGATTATGTCTTCTTAGAATTATTCTAGATGTATAATTCCATTTCGGTAGTAATATTCATTTCAGTTGGATAGAATGTGTAGATACACTTGTACTAGTGTTGCAGTCCTTAATTAAATTTTTTGATGAATGAACGTTGTTAATCAAATCTTATTATGATTCACAGAGAAATAATACTGAGTTAATTGAATTATATTGGTTTGAACTCGAGAGAGGTAAATCATTAATTTAGAAGAATTCAACCGGTACAAATAATTGATTGTTGTTAGAATTTGGTGATGAGGTAAAGTGGATAATTATGTTGAACTCATGAATCATAAAGCTTTTCGCACAAGAAGTTAAACTCTAAATTGTCATTTACACACTTTTTTAATTATTTTCGTAAATTGATCACATTTGGGATAATAATTGAAATTATTTTTATTATTTTTATTTGAATATAAGCTATGAATAGTTAAATCAATGGTTGATAGATAGTCATCGCGAGAGCGATAATCTGAACAATTTAGGTTCACTTTATTACTTGTGTAATTGATATTGTACATTTGTGAGTGAAACACACAATTTTTTTATGCCGTTATTGAGGACTACTTTTTTTAATATTGATTTATTATTTCTACATTTTGTTCAATTTTTTTTTATTATTTGTTTATTTTTCCTTTTCAGCCTAACTACTTGTTTTTCATGGTTTCATTGATGGCAGTCACATGTTTGTAGGAGATGTTTTTTCCATGGAGGGAAATGATCCACGTGCAGAAATTGATGACAACATTCTTGTGGGAGATTTATTTATCTGATGGAATGTGATGCATTTGCCGTAGTCGACAAAGGAGATTTGCCCGTGTGATTTTTTTTTTTTCATCAACAACCATGGCTTGCTCTTGAAAGAATTATGAGTTTACTTTTACACGACTTTCAAGTACTAGATGTTAATGTGGTCCAGATGGACCAAATCAATCTGATATGTGAAAGCTATGGAGTTTTCAAATACTAAGCACCATTTGCACCTAAATAGCATTTACTCTATAAATACTAAATAGGGTTACTTCCAACTTTCCAATGTCCGTAATGTTGCAAGAAAATTGGACAATTCTTGGCTGTGTTTTAAATTTTCAAGGACATCTTGCTGTTCTCTTTGTGTTTCAGTTTTGTGTTTTGAGTTTTGAATTCATTTTGAGTTTTGTGATTTGAGTGTCCATTTTGAGATTGTTGAAAATGTGTTCTCTTTGACATTTTGAAAAATTATTTTGAAAACACCAAAAACAAATTTTGAAAATTTTGACTTGATTATAACTGAAAA
>CAIGRP010036661.1:14416-27689 GCA_903798385.1 Fraxinus cuspidata
TTTTGGGTTTTCTTTACAAATTTTTAACTTGTTTTAAAAAATGCGTTTTCGTAAATGGGAAAGAGAACGCGTTTTCACTGTTTTGAAAAATCGAAAACAGAAAACGGCTTGAAAATGGTAAAGAGAACAGGCTATTAATGATTATGTATTTGGTTAACTAATTTGGACACGAGCCAAAGCATCATTTGATAAATAGACAATTTTCATATTATACACCATCAACTTCTAGGAGTTCGAGTTCGAGTTCGGCAACACAACAAAAATAGACAAATCTCTTCATAATCCTCTAGGCGATAAAATCATTCCCCTGAAAATAAATGAACAACAACGGAAGAATATAACCTTCAATACAAGATCATTATAGCTTCTTAAATGACAGAAACTAGTACAATAATGCAATACAGACCATTAAAGATTACTCAGAGATAACTTGCATGCAGTGGGTGCACTGAAACTGTGTAGATTAAAGGCAATAACGAGTCTACACATGAATGAGTGTCTGGTAAGAAAGATTCAATACAATTGGACATTATTTTAATCTTATTTATTGTAGGATGTGACCGTGTTTACTACTGTCCACTAAACATTACAACATGCTCGAGTGGGCTTATTCTTCAATATAAATATAGTCAGATAAACGTGCTGAGATTGACAGAAGAGAGGGAGCAATAACTTGAGCAGCTCAATTATCTGATATGAAAGTTTTTATAGTTAGAGGCATTTTCTTGAACTGCTGTCTGAATGCTTCCTCTGTCATCAACCTGCCCACATCCTGTCCTGCTTGACCCTCCTTCTGTTGAGTGAGAATCAACTGAATTTTTCCTTCTTCTTTCGTTGTGTCCGGCCAGACGTCTCCGGCAACTTCTTTTCGATTCATCAAATTCCGATACCTCATGAAATCTGCAGCAGAACCATTACATAAAAAAGTAACTCAACCCGGGTTCGAGTGGCGTCTTTTGTACGACCCCACTTTCTCGGTGGAACCAAAAATAAAAAATGTTATGGATTTCATTGTTCAAAAAATGATTCGCGAGATATTTTGACTTTACTGTATAAGAAATTTATTTTTTCTTATTTTGTTGAGTAATTTCAATCTCTTAAAAAAAGCCATTGTAGTCTTCCGAATCCTTGATGAGATCGTAACAATTATTGAAGACGTGATTGTTATGCAGTATTTAATAGAATTAAACAATAGAAAATACATAATTTAACTTCATATTTATAATATTTTCCAAATATTATGTAGCCTACCTACCAAAAATGCTAAAACGGATGCAAATGAGCTTTTAAAGTTAAACTGAACCCAGTAAAAATAAAATAAAATAGATCTATATATTAAATACAATCTTATCTTATTCCAATTTGTAAGATAATTATGAATTGTCTAGGATGAGAAATTTTATGGGGATCCTTTGTAGTCGTACTTTGTCTAATTTTGGAGTGTGTGAGAGATTTTATATGATTATACAATTTCTCCAATTTTTAAAAATTTAAACTTTTAAAACATAAATTTAGCAATAATAATACAAAAAATATTCCTGGTCTTTACGATTTAATTAATAATTGATGATCAAGGCCAATGGGATCACTCCAAACCATATATAAGAAAAGGGAAACAAACAAAAAGCAGCCCATAATAAGTAAGTTTCAAAATAATTTTTTCTGTGCTTGTTGAAGTCATGAACAAATACGTTACTTAAATCATTACTTTATTATCAATACAAGTAATTCATTTATTAGAAAAAAGAACCTACTAAAAAAAAGTTGCTTATGAATTTAAACTTCCTTTAAACTTAATATTACATCAACATGTTTAACTCTGCTTAAACATGAGTTTTTCAAGACAAGATCTGTACATGCTTGGGAGAAAATTAAGAAGTCGCTTCTAACCACCACAGATAAACATAATTAGATATTAGAGAGTGCTGTCATACCTGCTGCATTGCTGACAAAACCTTTGCCGGATTCCGGCAACAACGGTCACCGCCGCCTTAGCGTGCTGCTCGCAGACCCTATGCCGTCGATGGTAAGTCTTGGCATCATTTAGATCCACCGTGCACTTCTCCGCTTGGCAAGACCTCATTGAATTCGTGCCACCACTCGACCCTTTCTTCGCCGCCCCAAAAACACCACCCTTCTTCTTCTTGTCATCCTCAATTGCACTTGACATAAGTTCATCGTCCTCCATGCTATCGTCCGATTCCACTGCCTCCTTTTTCATCTTCTCTAATTTTAAAGAAGAAATAGAGGAGATATTGAGTGGTGGGGCGATGGGAATTTAGAGGTGCGAGTTGGAAAGCTTGAGAGGGATATTTGAGGACCACAAACTCCATTGTTTTTTATGTTTTTGTTGTGGTGTATGTAAGAAGACGAGGAATGTCAACAACGAAATGACATTTTCATAGCGTGTACGTGGGGAAGCTAAGGAGATTGCTAGAGAGTCGAAGAAAGCTACACCAAAGGCAACAACCTGTAATGAAGATGGATTGAAAGGAAGTTTTTATTTATTTATTTCTTATTATTATTATTATTTTGGATACTACTAGTAATATTGTATATCAATATTCTCTTAAATCATGTACTCCACGAGAGAAGTTGTAACTCGATTCTCTTCATTAATTTTGTTCAAACAAACATGTCAAGCTTGGCATATAAGTTTCAAAAAAGACATTATGCCCTAGTTGGGCCTCAATTTTAAAAAATTATTTTATTTTAAACTCATTTTCAATTTCACATTTCATAGAAACCATAATTTTTTCAATTTTTCAACCTCACAACTTTTCAACTATATATTTCATCAACTTTTATTAAAACCTACTAAAAATAATATGATTTTTAGCAAAACCAAACATGAGCTAAATGTTAGCACACTAAGTGGCCCAACATGTTTAGAACTTCAAGTTAATTCTGATCGCTTGTTTGGGAATAGATTATAATTAATTTAAAATATAAATAAATAAGAATGAGTGATTGGTAAGTAGGTAATATTTTTGAATTTTATGAAATTTTTGGATAAGATTTAACGGATTGTGTTTATAAATTAAATAAGTTCCAACAAGTCCTTTCTCCCGCAAAAATGTGGTAGGACTCTTAATAAAAGGTTTTTTCTTTTTTTTTCTTTTTTTAACAAAAAAATTGCTTTTAAGCCCTTGTTTGGCTATTATTTATAAATTGTTTATAATCAATCAAATTATTTTTTATAAACACATTTCATGGGAATCACAAGTACTATTCATTTAATTCACTACTCATTTATATCTTTATAATTTAAACAGTTTATAAACAACTTTCAGACATGTTTACTTTATAAAAAAAAGCAAGTTTGTTGTTTTTAGCCTTGGATGGACATGATTGCTCGTAGGCATATATTCTAAGTTCAAATTCCATATTTCACTTATTTATTAAAATTTTACGTAAATACTTTTAGATAAAAAAATAATCCAATGCATCTATTCTCTGATCATCCACATTGTTCCTTTTCGATAATAATATCCTTTCTAAACATTCTTAATTAGGTACGTTTCTTTCAATTCTTTCACAATCTTCCAACTGTACTCAATAAAGCCAGCAAAAAGTTTAGGCACAAAATTCGGCAAGCCAAGAATAGTTCATAACAACTAGGTGAACGAGACTACATATGCATTGTATCACGAATTAATTCTCATAAAGTAGAAAAATAAAAAGTTCTCGTGACTGGTGGGCCCCCAGGTTAAATCCTTCTTGTGAATGAGACTTTTTCTGTAGATGGGTTTTGATTATATGTGGGGGCATTCACGGAAGGTCCAACAATATAATGTGCAAATTTAGGGAAATTACCCAAAATCCGACATCTTAAGAATACTATTCAAAGACAAGGAGGATTAGTTTTAAATTCATATATCTCGGATGATAATTAAAAAATATTAAATAAATTAATACATGATTAATTAATACCTTCCCTACTTCCCACCACACCACCCTCACCCAGGGGTGGACCTACATGAGGCCCAGTGGGGCCGCCACCCCTACTCAATTTTCAGATTTCCCGATTTTTCTTCATATTTTTCTAGTTTTTTTTGTCCAAGTTTTTTTAGGTTTTCAGATTTTTTTCCAAGGTTTTTTGATTTCGCCCCCATTGAACATCCTTCCTCGGTCCGCCCTTGCCCTCACCACTATCTGTTATACATTTATTCATATATACAAATAAACCACTCTCACTTTCTCTTTCTTCTTCAAACTCTAACATAAACATAATGAGAAAAATTTCTCTCGCTAACTATATATCCCTCTCATTAGCGACATCAACCAAATATCTTTTCTTGGTCCCTCTCATTTGTGCATATCTGAATCGATGGTGTTGGCTGGGCCTAGCTACTATTTCACTTAGATTTGAATTGGAGGTAGAGGGTGTGATCGATTTAAGGTGGAGGTGGAAGGGATGATGGCGGTGATCGTTGTTGTGTATTTGAGGTGAATGTAGTATTTATGGTCATGGATTTGAGTTGAAGGGGGTATTGGTAGTGCATTGGAGGTAACAGTGGTGGTGGCTAGTGGTGGATTGTGATTTTGGTATGTATTGTGTACGAATTTATTTGTGGTGACCCTCTGTGGCCAAATCTGTTTTAATTGTGACCGATCGTGACAAATTATATATGTGTTAATTTTGATTGGTTGTGATTGTATACGACCAAATTAATAGTGACTTGATCACATACCATTACAATTAAGATCGACCTAATCAAAGACAATCACAATAAAGATAAACTTGGTCATAAATGACATAGATCTAATAACAAATAATAATAATAATAATAATAATAATAATAATAATAATAATAATAATAATAATAATAGCTCATAAAGACTTGGTCACAAACAATAATAGCTTACATCGATCTGATCAGAATAGTCTATGTTAAACACAATTTGGTCAAAGCAGTGGAAGTACAAATAATGTAGTAGGATCAAGTAAAATTGACGTGAACAATGGTGTTTCCAGGTATAATGAGTCCAAAAATGAAATGGAGTTTTTGTGGTACATAATATGAGAAATGGGATTCAGCTACCGGTGTAACAGTTAGTAATGATTTGAATACAGGGGTTATGCTTTTGGAAAATATTAAAAATGGAGGGAATTTGAGGGAAAGTGAGTTCAATAATCAATATCAAACAAAGCCGTATAAGAATTGATGGTGGTGGTGGCCGATGTGGTGATTGACAACAACTAATTTCTTTTGTTTTTATTTATAGAGAGAGTTTATATTTTGAGAGAGTGTTTTGTGGTAGAGAGAGACAGTTGTATATTATTAAATTTTTAAAACTATTTTATAAGATTGTTAGTTATGAAATGTGATTCCTCTAGTCTATTATTTATGTATTTTTTTTTAAATTTTTTATTGGTTTGTTTGTAATTTATGGTATTTCTTGTACTGAATATTATTGCAATGAAATCAATGAAAAACTAGGGTGTATATTTTTTGACATGTAGTGAAAAATTTTGTCGTATGAGAAGGTACGATTCCTATTTAGAGTGGTGGGGGAGTCTAATAGAAGAGTCCAAACAGTTTTGAGGTTTTTGGATGTACTTGGTAATATTAATGCAAAGCTTTGTACTCTTAGGGGTTCAAGCGTGCTCCGTGTTGTATGGTTCAATCCTTCCATCATTCTATGATGCACAAAAGGTATGTTTGGTCAAATTGAAATGAATAATTTGTTGGAATTGGTTAATTATAAAACCATGGAAAAGTGACTTTTGTATCATTTCGACCAAATATTCGGATTTGATCCAATAGTCAAATTATAGAAATAAATAGACTAATTTGTTCTACTCATCAAGTAGAGAGTTGTGGTTATTTGGAATCTCAAAATCAATTCCGAATGAATAAGAAATTGTAGTACAAAGTTGGAATGGAAAGAGAGGAAAATTGGCTAAAAATTGTCTAACTCCGCCGCTCGCATAGCTCTCGAGCGGTGAGGCTATTGCTTGAGCAACATGTTCTTTGTTTCTGATGTTCGAGCTACACAAAGGCAACAGGCGAGCAACAACAAAAGCTGGGACCCTTAACAAATGTTACTGAATTTTGAGGCATGTCTTTTCACTCACAACCTCCCATCCTCTATAAATAAGAGACGTCCATTACTTTACCCCAATGATATGTAATCATAGCATAACATAGAATTTCATCTTTTCTTAGCAAAAACTCTGCATAAAAACTGTTTTTCCAATTTATTCAAAGGGAGTAGATAAACCTATCTTTTGGTTCATAGTTCTTGTACTTTGGAGTGCTACAAACACAAGAAGATAGTCTTATCTTAGGAGTTGATTATCATCATCTGTATGCACCATTGCGGGGTAAATTTGACTTAAAGACATAGAGTTCAACTCTTGCCTCGACTTTGCTTTTATTTTCATGGTGTTACTTTGTCCATTTTCATATGCGTTCTAATATCATTCTGTGGTTTATTCTTCAATTTCTTATCGTTACTCTATCTAAATTTGATAAAGTTGATAAGTTTTGATTTTAAAGTCATCACTCAAATCCATTTTTTATCATCATTATTAATATATGTCGTACAGCAATCTTAGAAGTGTTTTTATATTCTTTGGCACATAGCATCAAATTAAAATGAATTATAGAGAAGAAGTGCAACTATTAATTGCCTTAATAATCCATTATGCAGATGATAAATTTCTCTGATCAACCACAAAGCTTAATATTTTTTTAGGGAAGTTTGTACACGTGGTTGCCAAGCTTTGTCACTTGTCTTATTTGGGTCGACAAAGGCCACCCAATCTCATAAGAAGGTACAAGATCAGCCACCGGTATTGAGTCATTTGCCTTGGAGCAGCTGGAAACAATTGTTTCCCCTCCCGAAGTGACAGAGTTGACTAGCCCTCTAAGATCTGCTCCCACCCCTAAAAATGATGAGGAAAAAAGCTTCTTTACTATCCAACATGAGTTGTCAGTACAAAACACTTACAACATTGTACTTGTAAGAAATTTTGGAAGAGAAGTGTGATTCAACAGCCATCTGTTTTGTAGCCTTCCTTCCTAACATTTTGGACTCCAAAGCAGAAGGCAGAAATAAGTACCTTGAACTTTTGTTATCAGTTGCAGAGAAATTCAATAGGAGCCCTTTCAGGTTAGGATATTAGTCCATCACTTGAATTTGTTGTTGTTTTGAACTCTAAGAGGAAGAAAATATCAACTTTCATTTTTACACACTAGAGCAAGAAATCGGCTAAAATATATATAGAGCAGCCATCATTCTTTTACATCACAAAAGTGTCTAACCAACCACTCTTTCTACCAAAAACATAGGACAATGACAACAAAAAGTATCAATGCTAAAAGTCTAATATTCCTCCTTGAGACTTTTGTTGGAAACACCAAGACAACTCTTCAATGTTTCAAATCTTCCTTTAGGCAATGATTTAGTGAAAATATAAGCATATTGGTCCTCAGAATTGCAATGCAACAGTTCCACATCCTTCCTATCTTGAGCTTCTCTTATTGAATGATATTTGATTTTTATGTGCTTTGTCTTTCCATGAAACACCGGGTTTTTCACCATTGCCACAGCTGACTGATTATTACAAAAGATGGTTGTGGCTACCTCTTGTTTGTGCTTCAAATCTTCCTTAGCCAAATAGTTTGATTGGTGGCCTCAGAAGTTGCTATGTATTCTGCCTTTGCAGTGGATTAAGCTACTTCATAGAATTCCAACACACTATGTTTGAACCAACATAAATCACATAGCCTGAGCTACTCTTCATATCATCAACTGAACCAGCTCAATCACTATTTGTAGAACCGGTGAGCAGCAGCCTTTCTATTTTTCTGAAACAAATTCCCAGCTCATCTGTTCCTTTTACATATCTCAGGACCCTTTTTGCTGCCTGGATATGAAGTTCACTTGGCTCCTGTCTAAATATAGATAGGATATTAGCAGCAAAAGAAATATCCGGTCTGGTAGAAGTCAAGTATAATTGGCATCCAACTATGATTTAATACACTTTCTCATCTACCTTCTTGGCTCCATCATCCTTCATCAGTTTTAGATTTAAAACTAATGGATTATTCACTGGCTTGCATCTTTCCATACTGAATTTCTTTAGCATTTCTCTGATGTATTTCTTTTGGCAAACAAATATCCCATTTTGAGTTTGAGATATTTCCATGACAAGGAAGTATTGCATCTTTCCAAGATCTGTAATCTCAAATATCTCTTTCAGCTCATCTTTCACTTGCTCAATCAAAGTGCAGCTGCTACCAATAATCAGAAGAGCATCCACATATAGTGAGATGATGATCATTTCCTTTTTATCCTTCAACATCTCCTCTTTTATGTACAAAGTTTGCTCATCCATACTTCTCAAAAACCCAAGCCTGCTCAGATGTTCATCAATTTTGCTATACTAGGCTCTTGGAGCCTATTTCAAGCCATAGAAGGCTTTCTTCAGCAAATAAACTTTGTCTTCATCCCCAGCAACTTGGAAACCTTCTGGCTGATCAATAAAGATTTATTCCTCCAAATGTCCATTCAGAAATGCTAACTTGACATCTAATTGGTAAATCACCCAGCATCTATAAACTGCTATTGCAAACAGCAATCTAATGGTTTCATACCTTGCTACTGGTGCAAACGTGTCATTGAAGTCCACACCATATTGTTGAGTGTACCTATTCACTACCAGCCTGGCCTTTAGCTTGTTCATTGAGCCATCTGGATTCACTTTGATTTGTACACCCATTTCACTCCAATTACATTCTTATCTCTTGGTCTTTCAACCATCAGCTATGTTCCATTTTTTTCAATTATATTTAACTCCTATCTCATTGCAGCCAACCATTCTTTTGAGCTTGTAGCCTCCTTAAAGTTTGAAGGTTCCAAAGTGGCTGAATTATACCTAGCATATATATTTGCAAGTGGCCTTATTCTTAGAACAATATTCTCTGAATCAGACTCACTATCAGATGCTGCCTCTTCTTCTTTGACATCAACATCACTTATCTGAGGTGATGCTTTTGGAATTTGAAATTGAGTGTCACAAAGTGATTCCCAATTCCAAGAGGCTTTTTTATTAACTTTAATGTCCATACTAGAGATTATCTTCTTGGTATGAGGATTGAAGACTCTATAGCCTTTTGCATTGATGCAGTAGCCTACTAGAACCCCAACCTCGGTCTTTGACTTAACTTATCTCTCTTCACTTTAGGTACATATATATAGCAGAGACTTACAAACACTTTCAGATGAGAGATATCTGGTTTAGTTCCATACCAATTTTCAAAAGGAGTCTTTTTATCTAATGATTTTGTAGGGAATGTGTTGAGTACATACACAGCAGTATTCACAGCTTCTGCCCAGAACTCCCTTGGAACTTTCTTCTCAATCATCAAGTATCTAGCCATCTCTATAACCGTTCTATTCTTCCTTTCACATACTCCATTTTGCTGTGGAGAATAGGGAACAATTAGTTGATGTTTTATCCCCACTTATTCACAAAATTTGTCAAACTAGCTGCAGCAATACTATGTTCCATTATCAGACATGATGGCTTTGATTTTGCTATCACACTCATTTTCCACCTAGCTTTGGAACCTCTAAAACACACTTGACATCTCTGATTTCATTTTTAAGAAGCATACCCAACACATTCTTGACATATCATCAATGAAGAGAACAAAGTATTTGCTTCCATTCAAAGTTGATGTTCTCATTGGTCCACAGACATCTGAGTGAAACAGTTCAAGTCTTTTTGTAGCCCTTTTTGCTTGATTTTTGGGAAAAGGCAATCTGGTCTGTTTCCAAAGTTGGCATACATCACACATACAATTATCATGGATGATTTCAGGAACATTTTCAGTTAATCCCAGATCATGCATTTGCTTAAGTAAAGTGTAGTTAGCATAACCAAACCTTTTGTCCCATAAAGCAGAATCAATGACAGTTCCAGCAAATGTCTGATCTCCTACATTTTACATTCTAGTGGGAAACTCCTATTCCTCATGCCAATAGTCATTACTTCTTGATTTTTAGGATCAAGTACAGTGTATCCCTTGTCTTTAAATACCAATGTATAATCTTTCTCAATCAATTGACCAACACTTATTAAATTTTGATCAATGTTTGGAACATATAAAACATCATATATATACTTGGTACCTGTAGAAGTTTGTACAGAGATTTCACCAATACCCTTGACTTCAACAAACATTCAATTCTCCACTTTAACTCTTGATCTATATGCATCATTCAACTCAACAAAGATGTTAGGATTGGAGGTCATATGATGTGTACAGCCACTGTCCAATAGCCAAGCTTCATTACTGCTGCAATTCGTCAAGTTCAAAGTTGTGAACAAGTGTTCTTCCTGCTGGTGATTCTCTGCAACTTGGGCTTGCTGTGGTTCCTGCCTCTCTTTCTAATTTTTACAAACTTTCTCTAGTTGCTTCCAGGCCCTACATTGCACATCTAGCCTGAACCAACACTATTTTGGTGAATGTCCCTTCCTCTTGCAATGTGGACAAGGTGGATATTTTCCTCCTTTACCAACTCTTTTTAGGTTCTCAGGTTTCTTTTTCTCATTAGCTAGTTTCTTAACAGCATAGCTCGTTTGAGCTTTGTGCTTTCCCTTAGCAAAGAAGGCACCTTCTTCATGTTCCTCTTGCCTTATTAATCTCCTCTGCTATGTGGTTTGAAGAGCATTAATCAGTTCAGATAAGGAGATAACAAAAAAATCCCTGGAATCTTCAAGTGAGGTTATTTTAGCTTCAAACTTTTCTAGCAAGCTGATCAAAACCTTCTCCACTATCCTTTTATTTGGCAAATCATCACTTAACAACCAAACCTATCAGAGAACTCCTTGACATATTCTGAATCCTTCATTTTTAGAGTTTCAGACACCCTTCTCAGATTCAAGACCTGCATTTTCCTAGTTCTCTCATTGCCTCGAAATTCCTCTTTTAATCTATCCCAAGCTTCATTTGCTGTTTCACAGGTTATAATCCTAGTGAAGATAGCATCTGAGATAGCTGATTGGATACAAGAAAGAGCCTTAAACTTCTTAACAACTTCCTCACTATATTGCTTCAGTTGTGCAATGGTAGGATTTGCTCTCAATGGAGGAGGTTCAACCCAGTTTCTGTGATCTCCCAGAGGTCATATGCCTTCCAATATGCTTTTATCTTTGCAGACCAGAAATTATAGTTCTCTCATGTAAATACTGAAGGTAAAGGAGCAGAGAAACCATTTGAAGTCATTTTCTCGCTGAACTTACCGAATTTGCACAAAGCTTACTTGTTTTACACAACTTACCGAATTTGTGTAGTGCTTACCAGTTTCTGCAAATTTTACCGGATTTGCTCAGTTTTTCAGCTCCATTATGGCCCTTCAAAGATAAAAAAGAGCTCTGATACTACTGTTTTTGTTTTGAACTCTAAGAGGAAGAAAATATCAACTTTCATTCATACACACTAGAGCAAAAACCGGCTAAAAAATATATAGAGCATCCATCATTCTTTTACATCACAAAAGTGTCTAACCAACCACTCTTTCTACCTACTACCACCTTACACATATGACAGCCCACAATATCACTGCAAGACCATACTTTACTTAGCTTATAAAATGCAACTTAAGCTAGGATTTAGTACATAAAAAACATAGGACAATGACAACAAAAGTATCAATGCTAAAAGTCTAATAGAATTTGCCAATGTCCCTAAAAGCATGAAAAGCTCAAAGGTTCGCTATATTACTTGTTGCGAAATCGTACACTTGCAATATAAAAAACGCAACAAACACGTTACTTATGTGTGTATACTATGATCTCATAACTTATTTATTTTATCCAAATGTGGTTCACTTTCTTTATTGGGTTCATAACAAAGAGAAACCAAAAGTTTACAAAATATTTTAAACATTCTTTTGATAATCGTACTCTGAGTCCATATATACTACAAAAAGGAAATTTCCTACAATACATCTTATTACAAAAACCTACAGCGCACACACATGTAAACTTGGAGAATGATATAAACACTTGAATTACCAAAAGGTTTTGACTTGCACGAGTTTTATCTGAGGGAGAAGACTCGCCATAGATGATCCAAAAGAAAACAATATCAGAGCTATCTATTTATTACTTTCTGTCTATAAAAAACAATTACCAGAGCTATGTATTATTCCGTTGTGTAAACTTCAAGGTGTGAAAAAATGACATCGGTAATGCACATGATAAATTGATAATAACGAAACTAAGCAGAAGTTCCTTTGAAAAATTCATCATTTCCTTCTGAGATATAACATTTAGGCTACTTGGATTGCTTACATTTGTTAAACAACAGTAGCATGTCATCTTGGTAACTGACAACAGAACTACATTAATATATAATGTATACTTGCTTGAAAAAATGTGTTTATTCATATGTTATATTGTTATAGAGTCCTAGAACAAGGATCAGTTTGAGATTTTATTAGTTGTCTTTTTCGTTCAGCCTCCCAACTTCAATCGTCAACTTCAATCGTCAACTTCAATCGTATTGCATCTAACCCACGATTTCTTTTCTTCGTGTTGGCAGGTTTTATGCATTCTTATTTTCTATTTTTTCCTTGCTGTTGTATTTTTAGATGTTAATTTTTTCTTAAGAAAACTGACCATGTAGGTTGTTTGCATTAAATTTTGCTTCATTAATTAATTTATGATTTTTTAAATTCTTTTTATTTAGTCTGTCAATTTTTTCCTATTGGTTTGTGTTCTTAACATTATTTGTGCTTCGTTTTCAAAATTTTCGTGGGAGTGGCATATCAACTTATTGTGTATTTCCTTTTTAAATTGAATTTATTATGTGGTTTCTTCTTTCGACCGTGTCATGCAAAATTCTTGACAAAAAGGTACATTTGGTGTTATATCTAAACTATATGTAGATCTGTACTATAAAAGCTCCCGGAGTTGGTGCAAAAATTAAGCTAGATGTACATTCTAGCTTACACCTTAAATGAATTCCCCCTTTATGTGGAGGAAATATGTGCAGCGATATGATTTTGTTGACATGTGTAAGAATATGATTAAATCCACAAATGGTCAACCAACTTTATACATAGTGTTGCCATGGCCACCCGATTTGATTTTGTTTCACTATGGCCACTCAATTTTATATTTAGTGTCATCATATCATCCAATTTTATATAACGTTTCACCATGTCTACGCTATGACCACCAAATTTCTTTTCACCATTTTTACTAATTTTAAAAGGGGTAAACCGGTAACTTTGTATTATATATATA
>CAIGRP010036667.1:0-32284 GCA_903798385.1 Fraxinus cuspidata
TCTTTCCCTCTTGTCGATTTATAACAGTTTATGTTGGGGAGTTTAACCATTTTCAGATCTCCAACATTAAATTCAAGGAAACGACGCTTTAGATCTGCAGACTTTTTGTACCGTTTCTGAGTTTTCTCAAGATAACTCCTAGCAATTTCAAAATTTCGTTTCCACTCTCGAGAAAGCTTTTTGTTTGAGGGGACTTGGTACTTTGATCGATATCCACAGTATGAGAGAGTAACGGTTGCTGGCCAGTAACAATCTCAAAAGGACTCTTATTGGCGGAAGAGCTCTTTTGGGCATTGAAACACATCTCAACCACATCTAAAAGTTTTACCCAATTTTTCTACGAAATAGAGATAAAGTGTCAAAGATATTCTTTTAGCATAGAATTGAAGCGCTCTGTCTGTCCGTTAAATTGTGGGTGAAAACTAGAACTCATGCTCAAAGTTGAACTAAGAAGTTTGAACAACTCAGTCCAAAATATGCCGGTAAATCAAGGATCCCGATCACTAATGATGACTTTAAGTAGTCCCCAATATTTGATGATGTGTTTGAAGAAGAGTTGAGATGTCTCTTCAGTTGATACAAACTTGAGCACTGTGATAAAAGTTGCATACTTTGGTAGATGGTCCACAGCGACGATAAAAGTACCAGAATCCTCAACTTTTGACAATCCAATAATGTAGTCCATCAATACACTTTCAAATGGTCTATTTGGGACGGAAATGGGCTCTAGGAAGCCTGCTTTTTTTATGATCTATCTTATCTTGCTGACAAACAAGACAAGTTTTCACATATGTTGCAATGTTGTCCCGCATTTGAGGCCAATAGTATGCATGTTGTAGTAGTGCAGAAGTGCGTTCCTCTCCGGGATGCCCTACCCAAATCCTGTCATGGCATTCTGTGATTAGTGATTTTCTCAAATCTCTACCCTTATGGACATATAGGCGGTCTTCCTTAGTCTTCGCTAGACCTCCATCGAGTCAGAACTGTCAAGTTTTGCTCTACTTGATGAGATCGACTAAATATTGAGTAGCCGGGTCCTTATCCAAAAGCGCCCGAATTTGGTCCCTTGTGTTTGTGGTCACCGTGCTCCCTGTAAGAGCAGCCATGGAGCAAATGGTGGCCAAGTCGGCCCGACGACTAAGAGCATCGGCAAAGCCGGGTCCTTATCCAAAAGCACCAGAATTTGGTCCCTTGTATTTGTGGTAATCGTGCTCCCTGAAATGCAGCCATAGAGTAAATGGTAGCCAAGTCGGCCCTTCGACTAAGAGCATTAGCAACGTGATTACTAGATCCGGGACGATACTCCAACATAAAGTTGAACTCTAAAAGAAGTTCTTGCCAACAAGCATGTTTGCTTAATAGTTTCGGTTGGGACATGAAGTGACTAACCACAGTGTTATCTGTTTTCACAATAAATGGAGACCCAAACAGATAGTGACGTCATCCTCCAGGACAATGAACTATCACCACAACTCATTTTCCTGCGTCGAGTAACGACGTTCTACTAGGTTCAGCTTCTGACTCTCGCATGCTATCGGATGTTCTTCTTGCATAAGGACTCCACCAAGTGTAAAATCTGAAGCATTTGTATGAACTTCAAACGATTTGGTCATATCCAGTAAGGCTAACACCGAGTTTGTCCACATGAACTTCTTCAACTTTTCGAAAGCAGTTTGACATTGGGATGATCAGTCCCAATCCTTATCCTTCTTCATCAATTCAATAAGTGGTAGATGTCTACATGATTGATTTCGAATGGAATGGAATGGAATAGGAAAGTCATATCACATTGAAGGAGGTAAAGTTAAAATTTGGAAAATCAATGAAAAGTTGAGTAAAGTCAAAATAAGCAAACTAAGCAAGGCATCAAATGTTTTCTTCAAAATTGCATGATGCAGATTGCCAAGTTCAAGTTAATGACTATAAATAAACGCTTAGTGAGAGGCAACCTAAATTTTTTTCTTTTTATTTATTTTTGCTTTCTATAATATATAATTAGTAAATTTAATTGCTTTTAGTAGTTTCGTAATTGTTTTTCCTTTTAATAGCATAGGGTATCTTCATCCTCTTTTTCCATTTAGAATGTTTAGAGCTTATTGTAAATTGTTCTACATTATTATTGATTTCTATTTATTTTAAAGAAACATGACACATGCACATTGGACAAGGAAAAATGCATAGCAAGTGATCCAACGATTTCATGTCAGTCCATTCACTACCTTCAAATCGATATCAGGGAAGTACTTGGTCCTTTTTTTGCCCTTAGTTTTTATATATTGTTTGTTATATTTTTTGACATTGAGAGCAATGCATGTTATAAGTTTGAGGGTGAAAAATATCAAGTTTATCTGTTTTTATTATTTTGTGTGCTTGTTCACATTAAAAAACCCTAAAAAAAATTATTTTTAGGTTTATGTTTATTTTTATTTATTTGTGTGGGTTAGATAAATTTGCCTACTATGATACATATATTTAGAACCATGTGTTAAATTATAAATTTTGAAAAAGTTGCATATTAGGGTTGATTTATGTTTGTTCATGTGAAATTTGATATTTTTGCGTATAAAATTTATGTTTTGCATCATAAAAAATTAATATGATTCAAAAATTTGAATAGGTTAAAAAAATAGTGGACCTTAGATGCTAAATCCAAACAACCACTAAATTGTACATCCATAAACCATTTTAGAATAGTTTGGAGGTGAATGAGTTGCTGTAGAGGGACATAAAGATGAATGTGGATTTTGTGTGTGCTAAATTTTGTATGGATTGTTTAAAGTCAATAAGATAAAAATTAGGTCAAAATTTTAAGTTAGAAGTCGATTTTTTAGAATAAGTATTTAATACAGAGTATTGTACTCATCATTGCATGAAAAAAAGAAAATTGTCTCATTGTGAAATGTCTCTTCGTAGCCTTTATGAGACGAGTGATTAAACATATAAGGATATCTAAAACCTGGTGAGCTATAGTCAAAGTCATTGGCCAAAAATTTGTTACAATGGTCATTTAGAAAGTTTAATGGAAAGAAGTTCGCGCATAACATGAAATATATATATGTGTGTGTGTGTGTGTGTGTGTGTTTTAATACATAAATCTCAATCTTGAGACAAAAAGGCAACTTATCACACCATCTCTGTTTAATTCTTTATTTAAGTCAAAGTCTATCTTGTATGAGGACAAACAATTGTTTAAGTTTTGGGTATTTAATAAGTGTCTTTGTACAATTATTTGAGCCATTAAATGAGACTAATTGTTATCATTTTGATAACTTATGACATAATTATGTATGGATTTCGTTTGTTAGATAAAACTCGACTCAATTGATGAAATTTGACCAAATGTATGAAAAATGTGCGAAAAAAAGGAAGAAATTCAAAGTTTGGGACCAAATTACAAATATCCTATAGTTGATTCGGACCACAAAATGATAATTGAAGTTTGGTAAAAGTCAATTAAATGCAATTAGGGGTCAAAAAGGAGTTAAATATAATCAAAGAATTTTTACAAATCAATTTTCAACAATACAATTTATGTTCCAGATTTTTAGTCGAAGTTTGAGACTCATTTTTCGAATAGCAAACGTTCAAAAATTGTAGCCCTTCGAGTTAGTTGTTTAAAGCACTTTGAATCACATTAATCGGATATAGAGAAAAAGTTATGACCAGGATACTGACGACTGTGTAGAGACATAATCACGCGCACACAAAAACACGTTTCGTTATTTATTAAGATTATTAATAGATGTTTAACAAGTGGGCATTCAATAGTTTGAATCAAACTAGTATTGCAAATCAAGATTTTGACTTTATTTTCTTACCTAATTATTTTTAGGACGCTTCAATTCAGCATATCAAAATCATATGTTTGGCCTCTTTTTTCCAAAAACTCATTTATCCAAAAATCATTTTCAACTCGACATTCTCACATAAAATAATGTTATGCATAGCCCTAAACTTTTTCTTATTTATCGACTACACATTCTCCAAAAAATCACAATTTCAAAATACATTTCCCCCAAAAATGGGGCTTAAACAAGGGATTAAAGTGTTTACATGTACAAGTTTGGAATATGTAAATGTGATACAGAGCGTTATGTAGAATTATAGTAACCTAGAGATAGACTAATAAGGAGCATCAATTCTATCTTTTTTTGTTCCTATTATTCTTTATATTTCGTTCTTTTCTCTAAGTTTCATCACAAGAGATAGAGAACTCATATCCATAGCAAATTGGACTGGAATAGTTAATTAAAAATTAATTTATTTCCTTTTAAGAATGGAAAGTCAAGACTACAATGTAGTACTGCAAGCATCTCAAACTGTGTGTTGCTTATAATATACTTTCTCTTTAATTTTTCAAATGGCTGAACAATACAAATGGAACCATCTATGCAAACTTTGGAGATTTCTTAAGTGTTGCCCAAGGGCTTCTTTAATTCTTCAAATGTCTAAACAATACGAATAGATCCACCACTGCAATCCTTTGTCCAAGGGTGATAATTTAACTGTGTAGGTATCTTTTTTATCGGCTAATAATAGATCTAAGTTTTTTCGTTGAAAAGAAACTACACATACTAAAAAAAGTGTATCTACAAGATATGTCTATTTCTCTATTTTGTATGTGATACACCACTAAGAGGATTGTTCGTGCGAAACCCACAAGCGTACATAATTGTTGACAAGTAATAGATTTAATGAGTTGAAAGTATTGTAACGGAGAATAATTACAATTCAAGTTTACTAGTTATGTATGGAATCCAAATTATGTAACATGAAAGAGATTTTGATTTTATTTATGCTAAATTAATCTAAGTAAATTGTAAAAAAAAATATCTTTTATCAAATTATGGATGATTGTACGGGATTTAGAGTTTGCTTGTTGTTATCTATTTCAATTTTCAATTATGTAATCTAATTTCGTTCATACGTTCTTAACAAACGATAAAGTTATGATATATAATTTTCTTTTCCAAAATAAATAAAATATTTCCTAATCACGACTTGAATTCATTCTAGACCGAATCTAAATTATTAGAATGCATTAAATTTTAGATTATTTATATAATTGCACGTGTGATAAATGTTATTTCTAACATCTATAGAAAACGTACTAATTTTGTCACGTTCTAAACTAATTGTGAGTCTCCCAACACTGTAACAATCAACTAATTATTCAATTGTTGGTCAATCAATTAAATAATACAATGGGTATACAAAATTAATCAAAAAAAAGTAGAAATAAACTAAATTACTAGTCTTGAAATTAAAACAAATAAACAATATGGTTCATCTCATCCAATACAAAAGTTGATCTAAACTAATCACCCGAATCATGAAATAATGTAAGAAATCTTGATTTTCAATTCCAATGTTGAATTCTTCAAAATTTTGATATAACGGACTTCAATTCCTTGCTAGAGTTTGATCTTCTCTCTAAAAAGCAGTGAATTTGCCCCTTGTTCTTGATGAATTTTATGATATTATTATGTATCAAGAGACTAGAGAAAGATTATCCAATGGCTATCCATGTCTTGTATTTATAAGGGTCGAATTTAAATCAAGAAATCGTCCAAAGGTTGTTATCAATTTAAGTTTGAATTTAAAAAAAAAAAAATTGGATCGTCAGTAAAGAATTTGGTCAGAGTGCATATGCAGGTATAGCTATCGCTTGCATGTAGGCATGCTGAATTTCTCTTGGGTCAAGAAAAGGTGGTCCACGCGCACGCGCCTGAATTGTCCATGTGCGCGTGCGTGCCTATTCCCATAGCTTTGTCCCCGAACAATTTTGGATATTTTGGTCGTAACATTTCCTTCCAATATCCAATGAAGATTATTCAAAATATGTTAGAAAGATAACTCAAAGTGAAACAATTATTGTAGAAATAGAAATTTTCTAGTTCAAACGTTTGCTACCCAAAAAATGAGTCTCAATCTGATGCTGAAGATTAAAAGCATAACTTTTTCGGCTAGAACTTGATTTGTGAAAATATTTTAATTATATTTCACTCATTTGACCTTCAATTGCATACAATTAAGCATATGTGATATTCACTCATCATTTATGGTCTAAATAAACTATTAAATATTACACTTTGGACCCCAATCTTTTAATTTCTTTCGTTTTTGCCCCTTTTCGTTCCTTCCTTCCAATTTCACGAATTTGCAGCGAGTTTTACCTAATAAACAAAATTAACGTCAAATGAAACCATAAACCATCAAAATTTATTACAATTAATCTCATTTAACATACCACCAATTTTGAACAATTGTTTGTCCTCAAACAAAATGAACTTTGACTAATTTTTTTAAACAAACATGGTTAGATAATCTTTGCTCCCATGATTGGAATTTATATATCAAAACTATAAACTGCTTCAAAATCATGTTGCTAAAATTAATTTCTACTTATTCAATGCAAAATTGAAGTGTGTGTGTGAAAATTCATGTCAAGTATCAATAATTCATATAGTGTATCAAGTCCCAACCCTCAATGCTCAAATATTTCCTTTTCTTTCTCGTAAAATTTGTACGCCCAACTTATTCTTTTTAACTCTTGTTTCAAGGTGTGATCTAAAGTTGAATTTTATATACTAATCCTTACCCCCTCTAGTTTGGTTAGATTTTACTAATTGTTCAACACATCATCAAATGAGAATTCTCTTTATTTTTTATTACTTCAACTTCCAAAAATCAATTGGGTTAATAACCCCTTGTCAAATGTCTAATTATCTAAACAGGCGGTTGGGGCTTAATTAAGATATATAGTGCGTCTTCTACTTCATGCACCTGCTTTATATATATAATTTCATCTTATATGTGGACTCCTCCACATTAAGTTTTCTAAATAATCTTTATAGCTAGCTTTTGACTAATGACTCCCAAATTAGATTACTATAAGGTGCCAGATTTAGACACCCTTGCAAGTGTATTCACCCAAGTCATAAAGGCTACGAAGAGAAGTTTCACAATGCAAAATTTTTTTCTTCATGCAATGACTAGTGCAATGCCTCTTATCAAAAACTGATTATCAAAAACCGACCTCTAACTTAAAATTTTCACTGAATTTTTATCTTATTAGTCTTAGACAATCCATATAAAATTTAACACACAGAAATCCACATTCATCTTTATATCTTCCTATAACAACTCAACAACCCCCAAACTATCCTAAATTTGATTTAAAGATGTATAATTTAGTGGGTATTTGGATTTAACATCTAAGGTCTACTAATTGTTTTTTCGACATGTTCAAATTTTGAATCAAATTAATATTGCATGATGTAAAACATAAATATTGTGAAAAAAATATATCAAGTTTTACATGAATAAGCATAAATCAACCATAACATGTAACGTCACTTTATAGCTCAACACATGGTTCCTAATATATAAATCATAGTAGGCAAAATTATCTAATCCACACAAGCACACAAAAGTAAAAAAAAGCTAAAATGAAATAACTTTTTGAATTTTTTCAATTTTTTCAATTTTTTGACACGTGACCAAGCACACAAAATAGTAAAGATAAATAAAAATTCAATATTTTTCCAACCCCCAAACTTATAACAGACATTGTCTTCTATATATAAAAATATAATAAACAATATATAAAAATCAAGGGAAAAGAAGTGAACTAAGTACTCTCTTGATGTCAATTTGAAAGTAGTGAATGGATTGACATAAAAGTGTTGGATCACTTTCAATGTATTTTACCTTATTCATGTGTTTAGGTGTCATGTTCATTTAAAATAAAACTAAATGAATTATAATATGTTACAATTTATAATAAACTAAAACACATCCTAAGTGAATAGGGGGATAAAGATACACTACACTAATTGAAAATAATACAACTTACTAATCATTTATTCTAAAAATCAAAATAAAAATAGAAGAAAATTGGATTGCCTCCTAAAAAGTGCTTGTTTATAATCATTAGCTTGACTTTGATGTTTTGGCTATTCATGGTGACTTGAAAACAGAATTTTCATTTAATGGCATGTGTTGAGCATCTATATTGAGGATAATAAAATCAGTCGGAAGAAGTGATATCCAACTTTAATGAGCATATTTTCTACTACCACATAAGGATGCTTGAGTTTTTGTCAACTAGCTATAGGATTATTGATGTTGCTTTTGTCCAACTTATTGTTATGCAACATTTGAGGGAATGAGACTAGACATGTGTGTTTATAGACATGGATGATTGCCTTAACCTATGGACTAATTGTTTTTGATTAACTTTTGATGATTCATCAGGTTGGCCCACTTGTTCTTTACCCGTGGTAGGTATCTGATTCTCCTCAATCCTTTTTTCTTCAACGTGATTTCTGGCAACTAAACTCCCCTTCTTGTTGTGATAGTGTGGACCTGTTTCTCTTTAGGCTATCTTCACAACCTTTGAGAGAATGGAACAGGTAGCACATAGCTCAAATAAGGATAGCAAGCTTGATTGTAGTGTCTCTGTAATTGCATAATTCAGAGCTTCAACTGCTAATACTTGTTCCCGTGAGTTCTTTTCTGTATTGTCGGCAGGGTACATTGTGCTCTATTAGCTAATGCAGCTACTATCGGTCCCACTCAAGTTTTCAAATTTTTAATTGTAGCTAGTTGGTTTTGAAGAATAGACTGCTACTTCTGAAAATGATAGCTTTTGGTAATAAACTGAGCCACTAATTCTTTCAACGATGAATTATTCTCTTGTTGTTTCATATTGGGTTGCCCTTAATTGATATCATTGACCCTGATTATTAGCCCATAAAATTTAGGATTATTGCTCCAACCTCGATTATAGGTGTTGGAGTAAGGATTATTCTAATGCCTCTATGAGTTCTGTGCATAGCTGACCTCGTGAGTCTGAAATATATTCGTGGATGCTAATGGATAGCTTATAGTTGTATGATCTACCCCGCAGCCTCATAGACTAGTGCTGGTTCTTGCACCATGCTCACAGTTTGAGTGAGGCTGTCCAATTTCTTTTTTAGTACTTCGATCTGGACCGCCAAAGATGTAACTACATCATGTTGTGAATACCTACTCTTTTCTTTGGCAATTCCCTATCTTTTGGATACATAGTCTAATTTTCTTCTATTTTCTCAAAAAGATCTAAGGCATTATCTAAGGAATATTCATGATTGATCATCTTGTTAAAGCATCAATTATGTTTCGATATTTAGAGTACAAGCTTGAATAGAAGATATAGACCTTAGTGATTTTAGGAATGTCTAGATTTGGGCATTATCTGAAGCAGTCCTTAAGCATGTTATATGCTTTTGAATGACTCTTGAGGTCCTTCTATTTGAAAGTATGTAATTCATTTCTGATCTGATAGATTCAAGAAGGCGAGAAGAATTTCAAAGTAAATTTCTGTACCATGTTATTCCACGAAACTATGCTTCCAAAATGTAGTGAGTTTAGTCATTCTTGTGCATCTTCCTTTAAAGTATGAAAGAATAGGTGCAATCAAAAAGTGTCAGTTGACATGCCTTCATAACTAATTACCTCGCAAAGCATCAAGAAAGCCCATGTGTGTTCATGTGGATTTTCAGTTGGTCTTCAAAAGAACCTGATGTCCTGATACTTATGAAATAAGTTGATGACATTTGGTCAAATCTAGAAGTTGGCCTACCCAAAAAGTAGATAATTAATAACTGGTTGCAAATGAGCCAGGACGAGATTAACATGATCCCTTACTAAAACTTTGCAATCGTTGGCAACTGCTCTTGGCGCAACTGACTGTGTTGGCAGATCTAGAGATAAATGAATTTGGTTTTTATTTTGATCTTGATTTTCTACCATTTCTCTCACTTCTCTCTGTTCTCTTTTTCTTTGTCTAAAAGTTCTTTCGATATCGAGATCCAATGGTAGGTGCTCAATTTCTTCAGAATATTGCATACACGGCCAAAATCAAATGAGAGAGATTTGATGTGGAAATAGCACTCTAAAACAAAATAAAAGAAAAATTTCGAAGACTATAAACTAATAAACTCAAATTAAATACTTTATTTGTAACGACCCAAATTTTACCATTGGAATCATTATACATGTACCATAAAAGAGTACTTTCATAAACAAAAGAAAAAAAGGATAATGTTTTCTTAACATACGAGAATTTAAAATTAGTTTAAGAGAAATACAATGAATATTATTAAAATCCTTAACTACATAATTTATTCTTATTTTTTACCAACGCAAGCACAATCTACCTTCGATCGCCTTGACCCCACATTTTTAGTTACCTATAAAATTTTAACATATACATATGAGGCATAAATCTCAGTAAATGAATAATAACAAATTTCATCTCATATTTAAATACTGAAAATCATAACATACATAAGGAGACACGAGAATTAAAATCTAAATTACGTGGCTATAATTCAAGTGCGCAGCGCTACTAAACTCCGATCCTTTAAACTTATACAAATAAGACTCTTATCATAATCATAACTTGGATTTCTGTATCATCGTATTCATAACATAAATTTCCGTAATTTAAATAGTGAAAGTGTACCACTACACTTACAGTTGTATGGAAGAAGATCAATGTAAATCGAGAAATCATCTTGTTAGACTTACACTCCAATATTCTTTGGATACTGTGCATGCTAAACTTTGTAATGTGAAAGTGTATGTAGAAGATAAGTGAAAAGAAAGAAAGATATAAAGTAAAAGATTAGTTGTGTATGAGTGTAAGTGATATGCAGGGATATAAAAAGGGGTCTCTAAAGTTTGACCATATTACCTATTTTTGGTACAAACATTCATTCCATTATTAATATCACATGTTTTTCCAAATAAAGTGTAATAAATCACTCAATTAATTACCCAATTAATCAAAATAAATGTTTTAACATACCATATAAAAATATGAGATTGCTAGCTATACAAGCATAAATAATGATTCTAATTTTAATAAATGAAAGTTTCTCTAATTATAATAACTAACCAATTAATTAGGTTAATTGACATGCAATATTTAAAAAAATCATGAAATCATATTACTAACATTTAGCTAAGGAAAAATCTGCACATGTGTAAAAGAAATTGTTCTATTATTTGATCAAGAAATTCTCTAAGGTCGACTACTCTCATAGGTTGCTATGTTCCCTAACATACTCAATAGTTTAAAGTCACATTATTATAAAATTGTTGTTTTCACAACTAGAATTTTTTTGAAATTTAAACTTGCATAAATCTATACTTTTAAAATTTTGGAAGTTTCCACAATTAGGCACATATAAAGACATGTACATAAATGAGTACATTTTCATAATTAAACAGAATTATGATTTGTTTGAACATAATTTCATACATATGTATTCACATAATGAATTTCATCTCATATTTAAATACGAAAAATCATAACATACATATAGAGACACTGGAATTAAAATTTGAATTTCGTAGCTATAATTCCTGTGTATAGGTCCTTTGAACTTACACATATAGGACCCTTATCATAATTATAACTTGAATTTCTTTATCATCATATTCATAACATAAATTTTCGTAATTTAAATAATGAAATAAAAATTCGTACTACTACACTTACAGTTGTATGGAAGAAGATTAAAGTAAATCGTGGAAATCGTCTTTTAGACTTTCACTCCAAAATTCCTTGGATAACGTGAGTGCTAAACTTTATAATATGAAAGTTTATGTAGAAGATGAGTTAAAAGAAAGAATGATGTAAAGTAAAAGATTAGTTGTGTGTGAGTGTAAGTGATATGAGAGGGTATAAATAGGGGTATCTAAGGTTTGACCCTATTACCTATTTTTGGTACAAACATTCATTCCCTTATTAATGTCACACTCATTGAGTTGCTGAACATGCTTAAAACTGTTAAGCGCAATATCTAAGTTTGTAGTAGGCAAATGTTAGTTATAGATTCATCTAGAAAAGTCTAAATGATGCTTTTGGGAAGCAACCAAGATTGTTAAGACAGTCAAAACGACTAAGGATAATACCAAATCTATGACCCTTATTATCATTTTGGAATGATAGGTCATTGGAAAGAAACTGCAAGACTTGTGTCTACTTTATTAGCTTCTTGAGTAATAAATACCAGATATAGATCTCATATTTGTATAAATATGTAGAAACTAAATAGAAGTAGACCACTATAGAAGGGAAAAGTTGATTTGCACGTTGAAAATGAACAAAGGTTGCTGCATTGCCTGTAGGGGCATACTTTTTGCTAAAGCATTTAAGCTTAGTATTAGAATTAGAGAAATATTACTTTGCACCCACCATTACCAGAGCATTAAATAAATTTTATGTTTGGACATGAATTTTTTTAATGTTAAGGGTAATTGTTGTTCCTTTTTATCTTGAAATGGTAAATTACAAAATGATATTTAATATTCTAAATACTGAGTATTCTATAGTGTATAAAATGATAATCTGAAAAACACATATATCTGGTATTGCCTTGGTGCACATAAATGACAATGCAATTTTAAAATTACACAGATGTATATTTTGGTCATATGACTTTGAATCATTTAACAAATGCGAGTCATGCCTATTAGGCACATGACCAAATCTCATTTTACTTGAAAATGTGAAAGATATGTACAATTAATGGGACTAATACATAGTGACATATGTGAACCCATATCAATTAATGCTAGATAAAGTGTATTTTATCTCATCACATTTACTGATGACTATTACAGAAATGGTCATGTATATTTGAAGAAATTCAAGCATGAAACTCTTGAAATGTTCAAGGGATTCAAACTTAAAATCAAGAAACAAATAGGTAAATATATTCTCATATTAAGACTTTATCGATGTGAAAAATATTTAAAAGTGATTATTTTAGATTATTTAAAAGAGAATGAGATTCTCTTGCAGTGGATTTCTTCACATGCACTGCAACATAATGGTATATCTAAAAGGAGAAATTGTACATTATTAAATATAGTGAAATTAATAGCAAGCCATGAGAACATTCAAAAATGTTTTGAGGTCGTGTACTGATTGCCACGTGCTACACACTAAATCGTGTCACATCTAAGTTGGTTGACAAAATTTCATATGAGTTATGGAAAGACAAAAGGTCCAAATTGTCTCATATGAAAGTTTAGAATTGTGACACTTATGTGAAGTGCACCTAATCAGATGAGTTTGAGACTAAATCCAATAAATATATATTTGGGGATATCCAAAAAAGACAATTGGATGTCAATAATATAATCCTGTTGAAAAGAAGGTATTTATCTCAAGATTTGTCATACTCCTAGAAAAAATATTTATTCTAGGAGAAGATGGTAGGATTAGAATATCTTGAAGGAGTTCAAGGATCCACAAATATAGTTGACTAAGTAGATGAACATGTGTCTGATCCTACACCTGCTGAGGGACATACTCTTGATCAGAAAGTGAAGACTCCTAAGGACATGTCAGCTCCATGTAGAAAGGTACGAATCCATGATTACTAATCAGACATTACTAATCGAAGATGATGAACCTACAATTACACAGAAGCAAAGTCAAGTGTTGGCTCAAAGAGATGGCAGGATGCCATGGAATTCGAAATGAACTCCATGTATGAAAATAAGATTTGGACCTTAGTCGACCCGGTTGATTGGATAAAACACATAGGTTGTAAAATATTTTATAAGAAAAAGGTCTACATAGATGAAAATATTCATACATACAAAGTAAAGCTAGTAGCAAAAGGTTATAAACAAAGACAGTGTGTTGACTTTGATGAAACATTTTTACTGTAGCCATGCTAAAGTCTATTTAGATTTTGCTTATAATAGCTGCATGTCACGATTTTGATATAGACAAATGGATGTCAAAACTGCATTTCTTAATAGGAACTTGCAAAAGAAAGTGTACATGACACAAGCCGAACACTTTGAATCGAAAGAAGCCAATAAGGTATGCAAGATTGATCAATTAATATATGGATTGAAACAAACCTCTTGGAGCTTGAAATTTTTAATTTGATGAGAAAGTCAAAATGTTTGATTTTATCAAAAATGAAAATGAACTATGTGCTTACAAGAAGATTGTGGGAGCATTATCGCATTCCTAATATCAAATGTATAAGACATATTACAGGAAACATCCTTGTGTTTTAATCGTTGAAATTATGGTTGTTAAATAATATCTTCATAAAAAAATATGAGCAAAGCAACTTGATCTACAAAGATAGATCTAAAAGATTGCTTAATTCATTCTAATCTACATAGATAAAATTTTGAGAAGACTTTATATGGAGAAAATAAACTAGAGTTTATTGATAAATTGATGCTAACCTATAGTCTGACTAGAATCATAGCAAATATTAATTAGGATATTGATTTACTCTTAAGCGGTGTGTTGGAAAGGTCCCAAACAGGAAATAACCGATGACTCAATAGCATAAGCTTTATAAACCATTGTTTTAGAAGCAACAAAGATTGTGGTCTGGATCAAGAAATTCAATAATGAACTTAGAGTAGTTCCTAACATTGTTGATTATATGCTTCTACATTGTAATAACAATGGAGCCATCGTGCAAGCAAAGGAATTAAGGTCTCATCAATAATTCAAACATGTGTTAAGGTGATATCATCTTATCAGAGAGATAATTCAAGGAAATGACATAAGGAAAGAATGAATTCTCATAAGTCATTAAATTGCAGATCCATTGACGAAGAGTTGTCACAGCATAATATGATCGTCATGTAGACCCTTATGATATATGAGTGATTAGATCAAGTGCAAGTGAAAATTTATAAGTGTTATGCCCTATGTCCAATCAAATTTGGATATAAATTTTTTTAATATATAATCGATGCATATTTATGGCAAGATCTATTATTTAATTGAATTAATATTTTAATAATAGAATCCGGCGATTCAAGTTTTGGTAATTTGTTAACAATAAGGATTTGTGATTGTAAGATACACATTATTTATGACTAAATCTTAAATTATCCGTGGTCATAAGTAATAATGAGATACGCATAACGTTATTACGAATAGACCATCACATGTGGCATTTCTTACTTGTCAAGTAAGTAGTTGATCTTTCAAGTTAAAGTGTGTTGCCACTTAAATGAACACGTGGATGTTTTATTATAGAACAAAACATTGGAGACCAGTTGGGGAGATTTCACATGAATAATTATCTGAGTGTCAGTGATTAACCTCTATCGTTCGGTAGTGGAATTGATTATTTGACTTGAGGTCAACATAGTGTCTTGTATGAGGACAGTCATACTTTGGTGATATTAGATGTTGCTCTATCAAAGGTCGCTAATATTATATCGTTTGGGTATGTCAATAATCATATGAAGGTTGTAAATTATCAATAGAGAATTCGTCATCTTAAATAGTAATAGATTATGATCTACATTTCATTCATTTAAATTAATAACGAAATCCTTGGTCAATGTATATTCATAAGTCGAAAAAGAGTTTTCGACTTATATTGACTTAATAGTAGGATGAAAGACATGATTGATAATTAAGATTGACACATATCCATATCTACTGAGTGATTTGATCATATTGACGAAAAGATTATAGTTTCACTATAAACTAACAAATATGATTTTGTCATACCACGTGATATTTTCTGTTACATGTATTGCCCTAATACATTGATAGATGTCAATTTGGAATGACGGATGTGAATTAATGATTAATGAAAAGGGTTATTTTAATATATCATTTTTTTACTAGATCAAGATAATAATTCACATCGTTAGGTATCGTAATCGGTAACTTAATGGGTCACACACAAAATGAGAAGTAGAAGAATGAGACTAACCAATTAAGTGATTGACAGGTGTTGGATAATTAACTAATTGGGTTGCTTGTTAATAGGCTGAATTAATTAGTTGAATTAATTAATTCATGGACCTAATTTAATTCATTAGATTAATTAAATATTAGATCGAGTTAAGCTTAAGAGACGGATTTAGCTCACTTGGACTTCTATTAAAAGGTTGCTAGGGTTTAAAAATTACAACACACATCATTATTCATATTCTTGCTAGCACAAGAAAAGAAAAACTCAAATTCTCTCATTTTTGTTCTCTGTATGGCTTGTAGTAAATATCTTTGCATTATCCCCAAATGAAACAGGTAGGGGATATTCATAGTGTTACATGTAAATTAATAACCATTGGATGTGAGGACACGTGACTTCATCTCTTTTATCCAAGCACACATTTTAGGTATCAATTTTGACTCTACTAGCCTGTGGCGATTAAATGTCTCAAAAAGAAGACGGCCATAGCCTATGCCAAAAAGATTATTTTTTTAATCATTATAACAGTCTAATCAATCATTCTAAAATGATTTCATAAATTTAAGATCTTCAAACGTTGATCATCACCAGCCTTAGTTGAGCCTCGGATTTTACTTCGTTGGACATCGCCACTTCGAGAAAGAAGTTTCTTTTGGACCTCAAATTTATCTTTATATAGGTCTTCAGAAGTGGTCAGCTTCAAGAGTTGTTTCAGTATGAGCAGGTTTCGGTGTGTCGGATTGTCTGGACTTTGGTAGATCCTACTCCACATCGGATGTCACATGGCTTCGACGAAAAGTACTTATGTGGGTGTGCTAAGTCACGTGGGAGTCTAGGTGTTGAAGCATAACAATATTCCTCTTCACATATATGCTTTGAACTTTACACGGAAACTATAAAATGATATGAACTGTCTTTCTCGTTTGTTAAGATTACCGGTCAACAATTAGTCACACTTCACCTTGAAACACAACCGTGTTATAAAATATTTTTATTCTCATGTTTTTTTGAGTAATTTCTCAGGTCAAGGTACTTTTAACTTAAAAATAATAAATTCTTTGTTGAGCTCACAAATCTCTGATATGCATGTGGATTAGCTATGGCAATTGGGTGAGGTGCCCTCTCGTCCCCCGTCACATCCGGAGTTTTCAAGAGGTGTGATGAAAAATACTAGTATGACTAGAAATGTATTTATAAACATGGGTAAATGAGCGATGAATAGTACGTTTACTTGTGGATTCTAAGAAATGCATAAATAAAAAGTGTTTGGCCAAAAGTATTTTTTGACGAAGATGTTTATAAATACCAACAGTGGGCAAAACATATGCTACATTTTCTGTCATATTTACTTATTTATTGATTTTATTTTATTTTTTAAAATATGATTAGAATTTATAACGTAATTAAATTTAAAATTAATAATAGTCGGGTGCCGATTCGGGACTCATGTTTTCCATCCACAATAAAATCAATAAAAAAAATTTGACGAATTGGGCAAAATTAAAGTAATATTATCATAACATTAAATATGAAAAAAATTAACATTAAAAGTCTATAGTTAGTTTTATTTTTAGGTCATTATTTTCTAGTATGTATTTCGATTGATTTTCTTTCATTTCAAATCAAAAATCAAAATTCACAAAAATATGATTAGACGAAATTACTGTACAAAAAATTGAAAAAAAATTATAAATTAAAATTAAGTAAACAAACAATTAACAAAAAAATAAAAATAAAAACTATAATCATATATTAGCGTAAGAAGAAAACGACAAAAAATGAGAAATTTAGCCTATGTTTGGCTCATTTTTATAAATTGTTTATAAACACCAAAGTTAACCTTTTAATTTCAAGGAAATATTAAAGAAGTCCCGTCACCATTCTGACAATATCATATGCACCCCTTCTCATTTAAAAATATCATTAACTTCCCCTATTTTTGGATTTGAATATCACATGCATCTTTGACCTCTTTTTTAGCCATATATTATCAAAAATGAGGCTGATAAGCCTAAAATGCACTAACGAAGCGAAATAAAATTTTCTATCATTGGTTTTAATTTAATTTGTTCAAACTAAATTATAAGAATATAAATTAACATGTTATATACAGAGCTCGTTCGATATGGTTTAAATTTTAACCATATAAATTTACTTATTTTATTATGCGATATTGAAATTATTAGTATAGCAAATTAATAGAGCACTATATTATATAGAATGATCATTATCTAATAATAAATTTTCAATGTGTTTAATGTTTTAATGAAATAACGCATCATATTGTTCACCTAATTTTATTTTATTTTTAGTTGTATAACGTAAATGTTTATATTTGACATCTTAATTTAGTTTATAAATTTATAAATGTGAATTTTGTATCGATAAGTTCACATTTGTTAATATTTACCCATTTACTATAAATATAAATTCTTCCACAAATTTTATACTTAAATTTTCATAGCATGCATATTGAGAATTAATTTTTTGTAACGTTTTCAAGTACTAATTAATTATCAAAGAAAACAATTTAAATTATCGAAAAAATCATCTTTTTCTTCACAAGGGCATTTAGGTCTATGAATAGAATTTTAGATAATATATAGCTCAAAAGTAGCTAGATGTGCGACTCAATCTAGAAACAAGGGGGGCAATGATATTTTTGTAATGCGAGAGGTTGTATCCAATAATACTCTTTGAAAGGTGAGGGGTAAATATAATATTTTCTTTTTATTTTTTGAGAATTCTACTAGTAACATCCACTTATTTATCATTCACTTTTAAATAGTTTATAAACACTTTCCAAACATGCTATTTTAAAAGAAGGTTTTCAAAAAAAATTAAACAGTAAGGGGCTTCTTTGTTATTATCATAAATTCAGAGGAGACCTTCGTAATTTACTCTTTTTGATAAATTTGGGAGACAACAAGTGACAAATAATTTAAATCTAATTTGAAGTTAAAAGACCCGTCTAGCAAGGTGTTTATAAAGTAATTTTAAAAATGGTGGAGAAGTCAATAGTATTTGTGGGTCCCATTAAACGTGCAGCTAAAAAATGATTGTTCACTCAAATTGTATACCGCGAGTGCATGGGTCATGTGCAAATTAAAAAATGGATTTTGAGTCTAAGTCAATCCATTGAAGAGTGTTTCCTTTAATTACAAACTAATTAATCCAATTTTAACGATAACACTCACAATTTGATTTTAAAGATAAAAGTAAAAGAAAATGATTTTGACTTTCAATTAAAACACACAATTATAAAAATGATGACAATTTGAATTTTAAACGAGTGGGGATTCATGATTCCATTTAACCGTCACTAAATCAATTTCTCAACAAACGATTTAATAAAATGCTCACTTATCATGTTAAACTCAATTTTCATATCTTAGCTAATTAACTCTCTCGAATGAAATTAACCCTAATCAATTGACTTAACCTACTATATCTCTATGTCGATTAAATACAATAAATAATATTAAATATTTGTGAAAATAGCTCGGAGGGTTACTCAGGTTAGGAGTATATTTCTATCTCCTACAAAAACCTAGGGTTTCTACTATCTCGATCTAAAATGTGCAAGAATTTATCAATAATCGTACAAATCACTTGACATAATCATTTAGTGGCCACAATAATGACAATGCATTAGGAACTATGGTAAAACACAAGAACATTAGCATTTATACATTCACGAGTAAATATAGAAATTATTAGAGTTAGGTTAAGATTCCTCATTCATCCAAACATCAAAATGTTTAATCCATTGTATTTAAAAGGCCCAAAGTGAAAAGATAAAAGAAATACATCACAATAGTCGAGAACATACAATGTGAAATACAAGTCAAAGAAATAAACCCGTCCCTTAGTCGGATTCTTGAAGCTTGCTTAGTTTTGGTCTTGATTTCTCCAAGATCTTCCTCTTTTTGGGTGATATTTCCTTTCTTTTTTTTTTTTGCTTGCCCCCTTTTCTCTCTAATCTAAGGTTTGAAATGTATATGAAGAGATGAAGAGTAGAGAGAGGTCAAAATGGTTGAATAGGCATTTAGAAAGAGCCAAAAATAGTCCCAATTAATTTCAGAATGGCCCTCGAATTTTGAAGAATGAATTAAACTACCTCAACCGACAGCCAAGGCACCTAGGTGCCATGGCTCTGCCACAGTTTCTCGAGACTTGGCACCTAGGCGCCACTTCAGTTCCTCTTTTTTGCAGCTTCAATCCTCCGATTGTCCCTTAACTTTTATCTTGTACATTTGGTCATCAATAACTCCCTCCAACAATTGCAACCCAAGGTCATCCAACTTTATAACTTGTATATTGTTCTCCTTCAATTGGAGATTTTAGCCTACAAGATCAATAATTACAAGATTGTGAATCGAAATTCGCTCAATTCGTCAACAATTAACTTATTTAGACGCTCAATAAGTGTGTAAAAATACACTTATCAAACACCACCTAAATTATGTTATTGCAAGTCTCGAGCAAGATTAACTTCAAACACAATCACGCAACATATGACAAGGACCAACAATGTTAGATAGCTTGCCGAAGTATTCATGGGTGTGAAATTGTGTAATCAATTCACAAATATGCTTCCAAATCATGCTACCAAAAATAATTCAAGTTTATCCAATGTTTGATTGGAGTGTGTGTACATAGTCACTTTCAATCATCATCGAAATTAGAAAGAAGTTATCAAGACGTAAAAAATTTCGAATTCGTGCCAACCCGACCATAGTAGTCAAATGTTTCCTTTTCTGCTCATGAAATTCACACCATAAAATAGCTATTTTCTCACTTTTCCTTGATATAAATCTAAAGGTTGTTCTTACATCCTTCTTTTCTTTTCATGCTCGAATTTGGTTAGGTCTAACCGATAATTTCAACATCTAGATATGTGATAATTCACCACTACTAAGTACATCGACATTCAAGCTTATACTAAATCAAATACAATTGCATCTTATAAAAAAAATTCTTTCTCAATTAAATCTCATGTTTTACCTCACTCCCTTAAACTTTCTTTTTTTCCCTTGTAGCAAACTTTAGGTCGATAGCTCTCTGATTGTTTAGACACTACTGGGTTTTGAGATATCCTAATGGATTTAATAACTTGAGTAAAAAAAGTTACCAAGTGAGGCCTAAGATTCAACTATTGTAATTTCATTCTTTTAAGCACAACAAAACAAAATGGGGCTTAGATTCCTAGCATATGGTCATTACCTAGCTTATGCATGACAAAAGACACTCCACACAAATATTTTCACATGCATGAAATCAACATACTTCGATAATTTTTTTTTTTTTTTTGCTCAATCACCCCTAAACTTATCTCACAATAAGGTGAAGTGATAGAGAAAAGAATGTACGCAAATAGAAGTTTTTACACAACTCAAAATCTAATTCTTTCGATTCAAATTTTTTTCCATCAATCAAATATCCCCATATCTAGACAACAATCAATAATGACTATTGTACTCAAAGTAACATGAGATCTAACATGAACAAGAAAATTTTCAAAATTGAGGCAAATAGCATGGTTAGACACAACTTATGAATTAATAACAATTTTAAACATCAAACCAAATCACCTTAAGTCAGCAAGGTTATCTAAGGTGTCAATACCAACACCAATATAAGCACAATATATAGTCATAATATCTCATCAACACCCCTAAACTTAAGTTACACATTTTCCTCAATGTGTACAAAAACAATATAAAACAAAGAGAGGGGGTTGATGAAGCTTCCCCGATTGAATATTTATTGAATAATGCTTGTGATGAATGTTGGTTTGTGATCTTCTTGTACATATTTTACTTCTAAACTTGTTGAGCTCCATGATTGGCTAGGATTTTAAAAAAATTGACTCTAAAAAATGGTTTTAAGTAAAAAAAAAGTGATAACAAAAGTATTAATCACAAGTAACTATCAAATTAGGATAAGGGTAAAAAGAAATTGGGTATCGGAGTCGAAAATTGTAGAGAATAATTTGTAGCCCAATAAAGAACTCTCACTTTACAATGTGTTTGTCATGTCATTTCTTTGTCTTTTCTTTATAAATTCGGACATTCTCATATGAATCAAAGCGGAGTTAAACACATTCATTCAGTTGAAGCAATCTTTTCTCACTAGCCAATTTCTCATTAAAATTCAAAGCTTTCATTGCCCTATAAGCCCGGTGCTCGAGTTCGACCAGAAGATGGTAAGCTTTTCCAAATATAAGGTGGTAAGAAGACATGTAAATGGGAGTTTTGAAGGTAGTGCAGTGGACCCATAACGAAACATTCAATTTCTTAGAACAATCTTTCCTCGAGGTGCTCACCGTCAACTCAAGAATCCTCTTCAACTCTTAATTTTAAATCTCCACTTGGCCACTAGTTTGGGGATGATGATGGGTAGCCACTCGATGCTTCGTTCCATATTAGGTTAATAGTGAGTCGAAGAGGCGATTACCAGAATGCTTGCCTCAATCATTAATGATAGTTTGGGGTGCCATAGCTAGAAAATATTTTTCTAAACAAATTTATTACCACCCGAGCATCATTAGTGGGGAAAGCCACTGCTTCTGCCCAATTTGACACATAATCAATCATCACCAATGTGTATTGATTTGGGAATGAAGAAGAAAATTGTCACATGAAATCAATACCCCACACATAAAAAATCTCCACCTCTAATATAGAATTCGACTGCATTTCATTTCAGTTGGAGATATTACCAATTCGTTGGCATTGATTGCACTTAGAGACTAGTGTGTGAGCATCATTAAACAATGTGGACCAATAGAAACTCAATTAAAGAACATTTGATGCGATTTTCACGGCACCAAAGTGACTACCATAAGGAGAAGAATGACACTATTCAAGGATTTTCTCCATTTCATCTTTCGGCACACATCTCCTAATAATTTGATCGGTCCATCTTCGATCAAAAAATTATCTTCCCAAAAATAATGCTTGATGTCGGTGAAGAACCCCTTTATTGATAAGAAAGATTCGAGGGAGTGATACCATTAGCAAGAAAATTCACATGGTCCACATACCATGGTGTATGAGTGGCTTGTAGAAGATGCATGATTTGCAAGAGTTGCTCATTGGAGAATACCTCATCCATATCCCCATCAATTACTTCTTCGGTTTGCTCAAGTCGAGATAAATGATCGACAACAACATTTTCAGTCCCCTTTTTATTGCGAATCTCTAAGTCAAATTCTTGTAAAAGGAGTACCCATCTAATCAATCTCGGCTTGTCATCTTACTTTTCCAACAAATACTTGATGACTGAGTGGTTGGTGTAAACGATAACTTTGGAACCGATGAGGTAGGGTCAAAACGTATCAAATGCAAATGCTATCGCGGGCATTTTCTTTTCGATAGTAGCATAATTCAATTGAGCATTGATCAAAGTTCAGCTAGCGTAGTGATAACATGCAAGATTTTATCTCTCCTTTGCCCCAAAATCACTCCAACGACATAATCGTCTACATCACACATAAGCTCAAATGGAAGATTCCAATTCGGAGCTACAATGATAGGAGTCGTGATAAGTTTCTTCTTAAGAGTGTTGAAAATCCAGAGACACTTTTGAGGGAAATCAAAAGGAATGTTCTCTCATGTAAAGAGGAAAGTAGCTTTGTAATCTTTGAGAATTCCTTGATAAATATCTTATAAAATCTGGTATGTCCCAAAAAAAAAAAATTATGCCTTTCACTGAGGATTGTGGAGCTAATTTCTCAATAACTTGAATTTTGGTCTTGTCGACCTCAATCTTCTTATGTGAAATTCGATGGCCAAGTAATATGCTTTCTTGAACCATAAAGTGACATTTCTTTCAATTAAGCACCAAATTGGTATATCTTCACACCTCTTTAATACCATTCCCAAGTTGTTCAAGCAATCATCATATGAGGGCCCAAAATCTGAAAGATCGTCCATAAACACCTCAATAAATTTATCCACCATGTCAGAGAAAATAGCTACCATGCACATTTGAAAAATGGCAAGTGCATCGCAAAGACCAAATGGGCATTCTCCTATATGTGAAAGTAATCTTCTCTTGATCTTCCAAGGCTATTGAAATTTGATTATATCTCGAATACCCATCTAAGAAGCAATAATGAGAATAACCCGCAAATCACTCAAGTATTTGATCAATGAAAAGAAGAGGGAAGTGATAATTCCTAATAACATTGTTGAGCTTGCGATAGTGAATCCACACTCTCCAACCGGTTACGGGTCTTGTAGTTATAAGCTCATTGTCCTTATTTTCCACCACTATGACACCTCATTTGTTTGGTACTACTTGAACGGGACTCACCCATGCACTATCTGATATCGGTTAAATGATACCCGCATCAAGCCACTTCACCATCTTGGCTCTTACCACTTCTTTCATATTTGGATTTAACCGCCTTTGATGCTTCACCAATGGTTTAAAGTTATCATTCATATGGATCTTGTGCATACATAACGAAGGGGTAATTCCTTAAATATCCGCAATAGTTCAACCAATAGTCTCATTTTGCTCTCTCAACACCCGAAACAATTTCTCCTCTTTCAACTCATTTAAAGAATTAGAGATGATTACCGAAAGTGTAGAAGAATCTCCCAAATAAGCATACCTCAAGTGAAAAGGAAGAGGTTTTAATTCAACTATTGGTGCTTGTTGAAAGATGGTAGTAGTGGTAAAGA
Source organism: Fraxinus cuspidata (assembly GCA_903798385.1). Classification (NCBI taxonomy): domain Eukaryota; kingdom Viridiplantae; phylum Streptophyta; class Magnoliopsida; order Lamiales; family Oleaceae; genus Fraxinus; species Fraxinus cuspidata. The sequence goes on from CAIGRP010036667.1 coordinate 24,458, forward strand.
ATTCTTTTTTCAAAACTTCAGAATATGGTGCCCTCTTATAAGAACATGAAGATGTAGTTCCCAAATAATACACCATGTGCTCAACTTCGGGATCCCTATCCTCAGTACTTGAAGAATGTGTAAGACATGTTTCAAGAGCATCATTAGAAAGCCCATGTAGAGAATCTACCACCACATGATCAACAAAATCTACTCAAAGACATCAATCAGATTTCGAGGAGTACTTGATGCCTTTAAAATATTGAAAGTAACTTGTTCTCTTGGACCTTCAAGATGAGTTGCCCATTTTACACGTCAATCAAATCTCGGCCAGTGTGAGAAATGGCCACCCAAGATAATAGGGATGCCTGGTCTTCCTATATGTTAAGAATAATAAAGTTGTCCGGGAAGATGAACTTGTCCGTTTTGACTAGGACATCCTCTATGAAACCCCTTAGATACTTGATAGATCTATTAGCCAATTGGAAGGACAAAGTTATTGCATTGGCCTCTCCCAAACCTAATTTCCTAAAAATTAACGAAGGAATCAAATCAATGCTAACATCATGATCGCAAAAAACTTTACTAAAATTTAAATTACCAATAGTGCAAGGAATAATAAAACTCCCTAGATCTTTGATTTTTAAAGCAATTTATTTTGTAGAATAGCACTACACTCCTCCATTAGCATAGCTGTCGCATGCTCTTCAAGTTTTCTTTTGTTGTAAAGAATGTCCTTCGTAAACTTGGAATAACTTGGTATTTGAGCAAAGGCATCGACAAATGAGATGTTGATGTGTAGCTTCTTGAACACCTTAAAAAATTTGCCGAATTGGGCATCGAGCTCATGTTTTTGAAGTCTTTATGGAAAGGGAATAGGAAGTATATATGCCTTTACTAGTGTTGGAGTCTTTCATGTTGATGGCTCCAGTTTACTTTCCTTGGCTACTTAAACACTAATACTAGGCTATTTAACAAGCTCATCTTCTTCTATAGGTGCTTTACTAGATTGAGCCCTTACTCGTGTTACCATAATTTTGGGCAATTGCACCCCATTCCTTGTAGTAATAGCATGATCACTCTCTCTTGGATTGGTTTTGGTGTTGCTAGGCAAAGCTCATTATTTCCTTTCGAAGAAAGGTCGGCTATTTGACCCACTTGATGTTCCAATTTTTTTAAAGAAGCATCATTGCATTCTTAGTATTGCTATTGATGGGTTACCAATTTAGCAATGGCCTTCTCCCATCCTTCTTTTTTCTCTTATGTTCTTGAATTTAACACATTTTGATTGTATCCATAAGAGAGATTTGGATGATTTTGCCAACCGGGGTTATATGTTTGAGAATATGGATTGTACCCTTGTTGTTGGAAATTTGGAGCATATGCTACTTGTTCGGTGGATATTAAACCACTACCCATCAATGGACAACTTGAGTTTGGATGGCTCGCTATACATGTATTACTAATTTGAGGAGATTGTCCATGTGTGCGAAGTGAGAAGTAGAGGTGGATGTAGAGAACCCTCTTACCTTCTTTGCTAGAGAGTTGATCTTGGCTAAAATAAAAGAATATGCTTCACTCTCACGAGCTTTGCTAGCTCCCTTTTGTGAACCTCTATTTGACACATTGCACTTTGCTTGCTCATAATTTCAAACAAGTCACGGGCCTTCTGAATACTCTTATTCTTGATTGACCCATTAGAAGAAGAGTTCAAATTTTAATTGTTAGAATGAGTCAGTAGTATAGAAGCAATTGACTTGTTGTCCCATGATGATCACATGGTTCGGGCACATCCTAAACATATCTTTAAACTTCTCACGCGCTTTATGAAAACTTTTTTAATCAAATTTTTGGAAGGTGGTGATGTCATGCTTGAGCTTAGCAACTCTAGCGAGTAGAAAAAACTATGTAGTAATTTTTTGCTCAAATTCTACCCAACTATTTATGCTCTCCAATGGTAAAGTATCAAGCCATTCTCTCACATTGTCCTTTAGAGTATGCACAAACAACCTCATCCAAATAGATTCCACACGCATGTCTTCATATTTAAGATATCAAACAATCTCCATAAATTGTAAAACATGAGAATTCGGGGTTTCATCCGTCCTCCCATAGAATGAAATGGTATTGGAGAACAAATTGATAACATCTAGCCGAAGTTGAAAGTTAGGATGCTCATAAGAAGGATAGATAATACTTGACTGATTTTCCACCACAAGTGGGTTCATAAAATCTCCAAATAACATGTATTCTTCATTTACCATGGGATTTTGAGCCATACCCACTTTGTTATCGAAGTCCGGAGGAATGCCACCCCTGGAATATGTTCAGGCTGAGCATTAATGTTAACATCTCCTCCTTGTTGTGTCATTTCAAATTGTTGTCTTCTTGCTTCTTTTTGTTCTCTTAGCTTTCTTCGAAAAATCCCTTCAATATCCGAATCAAGTTTGATAAGATCAAGATTTCGTGAGCAATGCATGCATTATCAAAAATATAGGAAAATAAGAATTAAGAAGTCAATTTCACAATAGAAATATAAAAAAAATAATGAATAAGAATCTTTGAAATTAAAATCAATTGAAATAGTGATTAAAATAAAAAATTCTCCGCAACGACGCCAAAAACTTGTTCACTCAAATTGTATACCGCAAGTGCATGGATCGCATTCAAGTAATAAAATGGATTTTGAGTCAGAATTGATCCCTCGAAGAATGTTTCCTTTAATCATACGCTAATTGATCCAATTTTAACAATAACACACAATTTGATTTTCAAGTTAAAAGTGAAAAGAAAATTATTTTGACGTTCAATTAAAATACAGAATTATAAAAATGATGAAAATTTGGATTTTAAATGAGTTGGGATTCATGATTCCACTTGACTGTCACTAGATCAATTTTACAACAAATGAATTAATGAAATGCTCATTTAACGTGTTAAACCCGATTTCTCTATCTTAGCTAATTACCTTTCTCGAGTGAAACTAACCCTAATCAATTGGTTTAACATATTATATGTCTATGTTGATTAAACACAAACAATAGCGTTAAATATTTGTAAAAATAGCTCAAAGGGTTACATAGGATTAGATATATATCTTTATCTCCTACAAGAACCTAGAGTTTCTACCATCTCGGACTAAAATGAGCAAGGATTTCTCAATAATCGCACAAATCCCTTGACATAACCATTTAGTGGCTACAATAATGACAATGCACTAGGAACAATGGTAGAAACACAAGAACACTAGCATTTATACATTAACAAGTAAACATAGAAATTAATAGAGTTAGGTTAAGAATCCTCATTCATCCCAACATTAAAATGTTTAGCCCATCGTATTTAAAAGGCGCAAAGTGAAAAGATTAAAGAAATACATCACAATAGTTGAGAAAATACGATGTAAAATACAAGAAAAAGAAATAAACCCGTCCCTTAGTCGGATTCTTGAAGATTGTTTAGTTTTGGTCTTAATTTCTCAATGACCTCCCTCCTTTTGTGTGATATTTCCCCTCTTTTTTGCTTAACCCCTTTTCTCTCTAATCTAGGGTTTGAAATGTGTAGGAAAAGATGAAAAATGAGGTCAAAACTGTTAAATAGACATTTAAAAAGGCCAAAAAAAGCCCAATTAATTGCAAAGTGGCCCGTAATTTTGAAGAATGAATTAAACTACCCCAGTTGGTAGTCAGGGTGCCTAGACGCCATTGCTCTGCCATAGTTACTGAAGACTTGGTGCCTAGGCACCATTTCACTTCCTCTCTTTTGTACCTTTAGTACTCCACGTACTTGCACGTCCAATCCCACAACTTTTTTTTGTACTTTGATCCTCAGTTTTTGACTTTCCTTTCAATCACGCCCTTTAAAAATTGCAAACCATGGTCTTCGAAATTTATGACTTGTACATTTTAGTCCCCAACATCACGATTATGTACAAGTTGTGTCCATTTTTCCTTCCTTTGGCTTTGTTCTTCTTCACTTGGAGATTTTAGCCTACAAAATCAATAATTACAAGATTGGGAATAGAAATCCGCTCAATTCATCAATAATTAATTTATTTAGGCATTCAATAAGCGTGTAAAAACACATTTGTCAATGATTTAACAAAAAATTAAAAATTGGGCAAGGAGTTTATAAACACATTGAAGCTCTTAACCAAGCATAAATGAAAGTATTATGATCTAATCAATTGAAATACTCTAAATGAAAGAAAAAGAGAATGTATTCAATTTGGACATTTGAAGAAATTTAGAGATTTTCTTTTAAGTGGGTGAACTATGAAATTTTATTGGTTTTGTAGACTTTTAGAGAATCGATGAGTTCATAGGCTTCTATATATTTTCATTTAAAGACTTTTATTTATTGAAAACTCTTGCTTTATTAAATTATTTATTTATGCATTTCAATATGATAGTATTTGAGCCACTACCTACACGACAAAAATGATCTCGAACACATAGCAAAATTATATTTATCAAGTCAATAAAAATATTTTTAAAAAATATAAAAAAACATAAGTTACGTCTATTAGAAAAGTAAACCATCAAAATTTTTTACAACATTTCAATACTCTTTGATAAAAAAAAGAAATATTATATGTGTGTCCAAACCTGTAGAAAATTATTAAAATTAAATGAGAAACCAATATAAATATTAAATTATAAATTAATCTATTTTATAAATTTTTTAATTAATTTAAAACTAATTTGAAGTTAAAATACTCGTCTAGCAAGGTGTTTATAAAATAATGGTAAATGAATGGTGGAGAAGTCTATAGTATTTTTGCGTCATATTAAATGTGCAGATAAAAATGTGATTCTAAAAAAAAAAAAATTGGGCAATTTATAAACACATTAAAACTCTCATCCAAACATAAATGAAAGTTTAATGATCTATCATATTAACTCCTCAAAATGAAGGATATATTCAATATTTGGATTATTGAAGATGCTAGAGATTTTTTTTAAGTGAATGACTTTTGCAAATTTCAATGAACTTTTCCTAATTTTTTAGGCTTTTAGAGAATGATGAAATCTTTCATAGACTTTATCAGTTACGTAAATTGGAAAAATAATCCGTCAAATTTTTTTTATAACTTTTCAATACTATTTGATAAAAAAATGAAATATTTAATGTGCAATACTATATATGTCCAAATCTGTAGAAAGTTATTAAATTAAACAAGTATTCAGAAAATAAAATTTAATTATAAATTAATCTATTGTATAAAAAATTTAATTAAAAATTGATTTTTTTTCCATAAAAACTGGAGGTAGAATTTTTATTTATAAATTGATCTTTTTTCACAGAAAAATAAGAATATAATGAAAAAGCAAAAAAAAAATGAAAATAATAAGAATAACATGATGAAAGAGAGAAATATTAATTTTTGGTATCATTGTTCTAAAGTTCATAGAATGAAAGAAGAAAGTGAAATATTACAAATTGAAAGATATTTTGGGTGGATAAGAGACTTTTTATGAGATTTTAAAAAAGGTTTGTATAAAAAGAATTTTGTAAAAGCCTTTGATGTTTTAAAGGGAAAATTGTATAGAAACACTCTCAAACTATTTTTTTTTTAGACTCTATTTAAATCTATCCACAGTCCTAAACCTTTGAAATAGTCCCACCAGAAGGACAAATGGAAAGTTCCATCCATTTTAACTGTTAGGCCATGTTTGATATGCAAGTTTTTGCATGAAATTAGGAAATTATTTTTCAAGTTTCCACTTTTTGCTTGTTTGATGCATAAAATTTTCTAGGCAATTTGTTTTCCCCCCAACCCTCCACGTGACCCTCTTTTTTTGGTTTTCAATGAATTAGTTTTCCCACCACTTTGGTGGGAAAATGGTTTTCCACTTTTTTTTAATGCAATTGAAAAATATTCTAGACACAATGGTAAAAAAAATTATCACTTTTATTGATAATTTTCATGTAAAACAAATCCAAACGAATGATATTCGGTATGGTTTTTTTTTTAATTTTCTTTTTTGGCAATTGGAACAAATGCTAGACCCAATTGTAAAAAAATTATCATTTTAATGACAATTTTCATGAAAAATAAAGCTAAATGGATACCAAACTTTAAACATTTTCTAGATGTAAAATTATATCAATCAAACACAAGTAATTACAATTCCCAGTAAAACATTTTATAGGCAATTCAATTCCCTGGAATTCATTTTCTTTCCACCTATTTTCCACATTTACAATCAAACGGACCCTTAGTTTAATATAATAGTAAAATTTGACATATTTTGACCAATTTTTAAAAGAATAAATAGATGAATTTACATTTTTTTCACAAAAATATTATTATAATAATTAATTTTTTTAAAAAAAATCAAAACCACTCAAGCGTCACCTTCTTTCCCACCCTATCCAACCTCTTATCCCAAAACTAAAAGCACCGCCACCATCGGCCGACAACCACTCCGGTACAACCGTCGCCTCAAACTTAATTCTTATCATGAACCTCCATCTCCCTTTTTAGCCCAATACAATTTGTCCCCATTAATTTCTCATGTTTCAATGATTTTGATCTTTCTTCTCACCTTGAAACCCTTTTCCAAAAGCTCAAATCATTTTCGGTATAGAAATCTAAGGGTCCGTTTGATTGTAAATGTAGAATTTGGATGGAAAGAAGATAAATTCTAAAGAATTGAATTGCCTATAATTTGTTTTACTGTGAATTATAATTAATTGTGTTTGATTGATATAATTTTTCACGTGAAAAATATTTAAATTTTGAATCTTTTTGTATTCGTTTGACTTTGTTTTTTTATGAAAATTGTCTATTAAAGGAATTTTTTTTTTTTACAATGGGAAATAAAATTTGGTGTCATTGCCAAAAAAACAAACAAAAAAAAAAGGAAAAAAAAACGAAAAGGTGGAAATAAGTTTTTCCACAATTTCTATGAAAATGTGCACGTGTGGAGTAAAGTAGGAAAAAATATTTCCATGCAAAAAATGACTATCAAACAAGCCATGGCTATCAAACATAGCCTAAATCTAAATTTTGGCCATCGAAAATCTTCAATTGTTCGGACACCCTAGAATTCAAGAATATGAATTTGATAAATGAACCCAAAAATGTTGACCCTAGTAAAGAAGTTGAAGGATGTTTTCAGTGGAAAACGGTTTCAAAATCAAGTGAAAATGGGTTGAAGAACCGAGATGGTGAAAATTGTTCATTGCCTTCAAAATCATTTGAGAATGAAAGTTTTTCTCCTTTTCAAGAAACACTCAGGTGAAATTGGGAAAAAATGAATCAAATTCCCCATCTTCAATTTCGTAGGATGATTTTGAGTTTCTATCTCCACCTATAAAATCTCCACCTATAAAAACTTATTACTTTTGGTGTTCTCCCAAAAAAAAATTAAATAAAAAATAGCAAAGAAAACAAGGGTTTGAATATAGACCTTGATTAGGAGAAGAATGAAGAGTTTTTATTCGATATAAGTATTTTTCATCGAAAAGTCGAAAACAGATGATTGTAAAGGCTATGATGGAGGAGGTAGAGAGGCAGTGAAGATTGTCACGTGGGCAAAGCAAACTTCTGCCATGATGGATGTTTCTAGCATTGAAGATGAGCCAAGTGATAATGAGCATTATGAATGATCATACACAATTTATGTTCACTGCATATTATATACGAGATGATATATCCTTAGTTTAAGGTGATGATGGTGGCGATGTTGGGTGGGTGGTGGCAGCGGTCGACTGATGGGTGAAGTTAGTTTTGGTTTTATGGGAAGGGGTTGGATGGGGAGTGCAGAAGAAGGAGATGTGTGGGTGGTTTTTTTTTTTTTTTTGTTTGTTTTTTTTTTTTATTATTTTAATGCGGTTTTT
>CAIGRP010036675.1:0-16030 GCA_903798385.1 Fraxinus cuspidata
TTAAAATTTTACAAAGAAAACCCAAAACGACAAATTTGTCGTTTTGGGTGTTTTCAGTTATAATCAAGTCAAAATTTTCAAAACGCGTTTTGGGTGTTTTCAAAACAATTTTTCAAAATGTCAAAAAGAACATATTTTCAAAAATCTCAAAATGGACACTCAAAACACAAAATACAAAATGAATTCAAAACACAAAACTGAAACACAAAGAGAACAACCCCTTATTTTTCTGATTTCCTCATGTGGCATGATGTGTTGATAGTACATATAAAGAAACACAAGTGTAAAATTCATGGTACGGATGGAAGTGGGCAATACCCAACCGAACTTGTCCAAATCGAACCAACCCGATCGGTTTAGTCGATTTTTTTTGTTGTTTTTAAGTGGGTTCAATTTTTTGACTATGTAGGCCGGTTGGGTCATAGGTTAACCCATGAAAACAAAATAAGCTTGTACAACCTGACCCGCCTACTTAAAAAATAAAAAGACAAAAGAAATAAAAAAATGTCTAAACCTAATCACTCCTTAGTTGAAAGAAGCCTTAAAATCACTCTCTTCCCTCTCTCCCGCTCTCGCTCAAATCGTCGACAACAGCCATTTTTCGTTTTTCGGTTGTCCACGGCGATCACTGCACGTCCAGTGCTAGAAAACCTACAAGCCAGGTATTTTATTTTACTCTTCATTTTTCAGGCTTCTTTAGTTCTTTACTTTTGTCTGATTTTTTTGTTCTATGTCATATTTGGTGTTTCTTCATATACATACAATTGCTTTACTAATTACTGTAGTTTGCAATTCTTTAGTGATGTAGTTACTCGTTAAAAATTTTGTGTTCCAAGTTGTCCCAAATTGAACAACCCGATCGATACTTGGTTAGGTTACGTTGGGGTTGGATTTCAACCTTTACACGAGTTGGGTTGGATTAGATTTTGATCAAACTAATCATGTTTGGTTGAATTTGGATTGAGTACCTACCCAACTCAACCCATGCCCACCCCTAGGTACGAATATGAAGATCTCTCCCCCCACGGACATGAGTACACAACACGATAATTAAGATAACCAGGAAGAAAGCCAAGCTATTACATTCATTAGGTCTCATCTCTTCCCACAGTTGACATGAGTTGTACATATTTTCAATTCCCAATTTGAGGAAAACAAGATATTAAATTCGCATTTAAATAGATAATAGCGGCACACACAAACCCACACAGAGAGATCAGTTGTAGCACTTAGGATTTCTGCAATAGACAGCTAACTCTTGTTAAAGATAGAACGGCTGAATTTGCCTCTAGAAATTTTGAAGTTTACAATCATTGAATACGTCTGTAAAAATCCATCACACATCTAATTTTGTACACTAACTCCCTTCAATTCAAAAGAATACTTGTCCTGCATTTCCCTCGTACGTGAACGTCTTTCCTAGTTAGCTAAAACTTAGCATTGGCCATCACCCAATAGTCCAGAGGACCCGAAATAATCCCTAAATCAGCCTATCTGGGGGATGATGAATGTGCAGTACCATACTGACCATAGTTTGAGGAACCATCTTGCACTAAAGGGCTTCGTCTACCTCTGTCCGACGAGTATCGGCCATAACTCGGGCTTCTAGGAATGGATGGACTAGATCTCGCACTAGGGGAAGAGTAACTGGAGTCGTAACCACCATATCTATGAGAATAATTTGAGGGTCGAGATCCAGGATCAACTCCAGGAGGCCCATCATCTTCGAAATCACTGGACCACCTTTGTTGATGATAATGCCGTCTGCTGAGTTTTTCAGATGAGTGGTTATATTCGCGGTACGAACCATGTCTAGATACATTATAACTTGACGACCCAGCTGTCCAAGGTCTTTCATCTGCATTTTCTGGGATTGGAGCATTTATTCCAGGATATTTAACACTCATTTTCCTGGATGGCTCAGCAACAGTTGGATCAAGAATTTCCCCTTCTTCAGTTTCTTCCTTCGTTGCCTCATCAGCAAATATTGTAATCCCTGATGGCTGGTCCTCATCATCTGGATCTGAAAATTTAGAAAACAAGATGAAACAAATTTTGAAGTTGTGCACTTCACGCATAGAAAACAAAAAGTAAAGACATTAAAGAAGGAAATTTAAACCCTCTCGCCCAGTGCACAGAGAACTATTTCAACAAATCATCAAGATGAAAACTGTTTAATTGTTCTCTACCTAAATAACCCGGTGGATATCCTATTTCCCGCATTCTGTTAAACCAAGGAGGTGGATCAAGCTCCTATACAATAAAAAGGAATGATGATGAGTATAGATGTTAATTACGACAGTTCTAATAATATATTTACTTATAATTAAAAATATTCTAAATTTACAACCTACAAGCAAATATTCAGGCTCACATAAAACCATCCATGAACAAAGAAACAGAACCTCACTCATCTCAAAGCAAGAATATCTCACCCCAAGTCCTAGAAGTTTCCGCGTCTCAGAATCAAGTACACCTGGCCTTAAACCATCATATTTCCCCCCAGGAGAGCTGTGAAAATATCGAGTGGGGTTACGAGAACTAGAATGTTGATTACGTCTAGTCTTGTGCTGTTTTCGGGCATTATTGATGGTAACATTGTCACGGGGCTTAGGACATTCTTTAAGTGCATGGCTGTACGAACCACAGTTGAAGCAACGGGAATTATCTAACATCTCCAAGTCTCTGCACAAAATAAACATGGGTTTGCAGTTCAGCCAGATGATCAACACAAAAGTCAATATAAGAAAGTAGAGATTTAAGTTGAACAATTTACTGTTGAGACAACTCGAAAAATTTCTAAGGGTGCTAATTGATGTGTTGGCTTCAAGTTGCCATGTTTTTTAGAGAATACCAACAGTTCAACAATAAAATAAAACCAATTAATGACAATACTCAAAATAACAAGAAACAACACATAAATACCAAAAGAAAAACATACCCATCTAAAACAAGGTAACCAATTGTGATGTGACCAATCATATAATGTTATTTAAATTTAGTGACTAATTGGGAAAAAAATATACTTCAAGAATCAATTCGAATTTCACTTGAACTTCAATGACCCTTTTTGAGATTTAACTCTTAACGGTATCATTGTTATAATCTCTGTAGCACGGACACTCCAATTAGGGTAGCGTGTCCGACACGTACACGTGTCGACACCGACACTTCTCGGACACTCTACCGTTATTATTTTTCTTTTTATATTAAAAATATTATATATTGTTAATACGAAATTATTAGCAAGTAACAAATATGTACTCATATTTAAAAGATTTCAATAAGAAAAATTAATAACAAGTATAAAACTAAAATTATACTATAAAAATAAAGAATTTTTAAGAATTTAATTAACGTGTCGATGACGTATCATGTCGGTACTTTTTTTAAAAATCGCGTGTCAGCGTATCCGACACGTATCGTGTCGGACACACGTGTCTGTGTCGGTGCATCACAGGTTATAATCCTCTTAAATTTTCTTAGCTTTTAAAAATATTTATTTACTACTAAACTACAAATAATATATAAAGATTGTGAAATAAGTCCACAGTAATTGTAATATTTCTATATTTGCATGCTTACCTTGCAGTAATGATTAAAATTTCAATTTCCTTTTATTTCTTAATTTACTACTTAAGTGCTACTTTTGAAAAAATAATAAAAAATACATGGTACATCTATTTTGATAGAAGCCAAATGGTCATAACTTACCCATAATATATTTTCTTCCATGTTTCCGTGTACATTAGCATAATACACGTATGACTTGAATGGATAATATATTTTCTTCAATGTTTTGTAATGGCATAATATATTAGTTAAATACATAAATTTTAGACATAAACTGCGTATCGGCGTATGATTAGTGTATTCTACTTCGTACTATCAAGTTTATCCCCAGTAATAGTAAAGGAATTTGCAAATTAAATTAAAAAGAAATAAACAAGGCCTCTCTCCACTAATCTTAAGATCCTTCTCTCAACCCACATGCACACAAACCAACACAAATAACAAAGAAAAACATACCCATCCAAATTAATGGAACCATCAGTTGAAGTCAGAGCCAAAGAATATCCACGGTCATAAAGAGGGACAGAAATGCCATCCAATGGTATAAACATCTCATTCGGTTGATTGCTTATTTGGTTGTCCACCCAAAAAGTCTACATAGAGTAGAGTACATGAGAATAAACCACAAATTCACAAACTATCGAGGTAAAAAGATAAATCATCCATTGCGAACCATTCAATTAACAGAAAGGTAAAATGATGTGAGCATTTAAGAGTCATTTTATTTTGAAGTAAATTTTTCATTGGAAGGGTGCTTAAGGGTACACAAGTCCATTCAGATGGCATAACAAAAATCATGAATGCATTCTTAAAATGGAATTCTACATCTATATCTTGTTAAAAGGCTCATTTCAAAGCATCTGAAACCATCAAAGGAACAGTTTTTTTACAGGAGGTACCCATGCATAGTTGAATACAGATTATTATAGCTCCAGCAAAAGTTGTGGCGTGCCAATGATGATGTTGCTCAAGTCAATTTTACATTACCAATATTTCTTCTTGCCCTTACAATAGCCAGACACAAGTGCAAGCCAATATCACTATCTTCCAGAGAAATATTTTATTTTACTCCAACACTAATAAACTATTGAATTGGTAAATCTATGGCCATAAAAAATTAAACTTCAACCCCACTTTGAGCTTGTCCAGATGTGCATAAATTTGTTCAGATATTAACAAAATTGGCCAAAATGCTCATGAACTCAAATATTGAGAAGAAAACGAACGAAAGTCATTGTAATTTTTCCAAGTTAGAAAAATGTAGTTCTTAAATTTTAAAGAGTTTTATTTCATGAAATACATGTCAAGTTAATGATTTATTGATTTTAGATCCACCACTGGACATGAGTACAACAGGGAGATAAAATCATACCACTGCAGAAGGCTTATCCACACCAACACGAAGAGCTGGGAAGTAAGTCTCTTCACCAGATACTAAAACTTCTTCTGAATCCTAAATTGAATAAACATTCGGGTCAGCAAGTGAAGATTGTGCAAATGAAAATAAAGCAAACAATTGCATAAAAGGTTAACTATATTAAATGTGTTACATATCAGGATAACAGTGCACAAAGGTACAATCAATTGTGTCCACGACAATGAGGGAGGTTTCTCGTCAATAAACTAAGGCAAGAAATGAGAGGCTAAAGTGTAAGACTTCAAGCAAACCACATTCTCATAGAAATTCATCAGGCTTACATTTGATGACGAGCAGATTTGTCCGTGCCAACATGACCACTGCTGTAATAGCTCCTCCAGCTTTCTTTTACTATCTCTGAGAAAGATAACAAGCTTGTCAGTTGTCAGATATCTATAGGAGATATATTTAAAACAAAAAAATGTATTACCATTTCATAGTTCATACCTGGTCAGATAATTATAATTAACACACACGGAAGGTTGTTTTTCATCATCACTTAATCGGGGTCTCTTAACCCCAGATATTGCTAGGAGGTCAAGTTATGAAAAATACAAAAAAACTGGGATACAGAGAATTGTGTAGTAAATGAATACGAAAATGGAAAAAAAATATGTTAGAGCAGGATACGACGAGCATCTATTCCTTGAACACTGACAAAGTTTTCATCTCTTTTACAATTATTAGGACTAATTTCGTCTTCAACAGCTAGAAACCCATTTTCAGCATGCGCCACAGAACTGATACAAGTAATCTTATCCGATGCTGCAACAGCTTCAGTCAGTTCAAAACTCACTGGCAGAGTAGACATGCTAGCAAACCCATCTGTTTCACCATCAGTTGCCATCAAAGCTCCCTTCTTTTCATGTACAACATCAGAGATCTCTTCATCGATCCCTTCTCTGAACTTGGAGTTTACAGGTAAAGAAACAACTTCACTGGGCTCACAACCAGATTCGTGTAATTCATTATTCTCACTTCCACTTCGAGAAATACTCGAAGCAGGAAGGTTGATGAAATTCTCGGTTTCCATAGATTCTAGCATATGCCCCAGGACCCAGGTACGACAGTGCACTGGTTGCATGTAATAATCAGTATGGATATCAAGAATCTACTCAATAGGCACCAGAATGAAGTGCATAATTAATACTCAACAAGTATCTGAAAGTACCGGAGGTAATGTTCATAAATTCAGAATAGGCTCATTATGCCTCTATCCAAGTCTTAAGATCATCTCCAACCCATTTCACCGAAATGATGCAACTTTCAGATCATCCTATTTAGTCATCTCTAGCTCATTACACCAATCTGATTTTAAGTTCTCAACAACACTTTATTTCAAAAATTATTTAATTACATATTTTATTACTACTAAAATTATATTTAATTAATTAATATATTGCCTTTATATATTAATTAAAAAAAGCATTACACTTATTATAACAATTAAAATCATTACGTTTAAAACAAATATAAATTAAATTAAATCATTAACTAATAAAAGGATATAATAGGAATTAAAATTTGTTGAAGTATAAAATAAAGCACTTAATGAGATATAATTAAAACTGTATACTACACCAAACGAACAATATTACACCAAATTTGATGCAACACTGTTCATTACCCTAATTTAGTGTGAAATTTTGAAGTCCAGTTGGAGCATCATTTTCACACCAAATAGGCATTTTACGTCATTTTGAAGCTGGGTTGGAAATGCCCTATGAAATAACTTCCATCTATTTTATGTCTCCTGAGCTGATTCAATAAATCTGTGCTCCAGTTCTTCTTCAAGATGTACTTTTGACAGAAGCCCTCAAAGAGAAATTTCTTTTGTTATCGAATATCATATAGTGATGCATACAACTGAATGCACTCTATTAAAATAGAAACAAGCAATAACCGAAAAAAAATGTTTTAGTAACAAAAAGTTTTGAATATGAAATACAAGAAACTATGTTGGTTCCTCTTTTGCATTAAAATCAGAAGTCCCATCAAAATCTAGGACAGATTGATTTAAATTTATATCATAAACTTTTCCCAGAGCCAAGTACAGCATTGCAGTTTCATGCGAAAAAAAACTCGATTTTAGTTCCAACAAGACAAACTTTGACAACGAAAGTGTTCAAATTCAACTAGCCTTTAACAGCATAACCCTATGAACTCGGTAAGCTATATCAACAAGAAACAAATCTAAACAATCAATTAAAATACCAAAACCAAAAAGCTGAAGTCGCAACTTTCGGATTTAGGCATCATATTTTGGCAAAAAGTTCAATTACCGACCCAAATAAAAGGACTATTTTCTGCCAAATTAACATTGGGGATTTACTTAATTGCAATAAGTAAGGAAAATAAGATTCAACCTTTCGATTCATATAAGAGCGAGCTTACTTGAGAATAGAGAAAAGGCGGAAAAGCGATATGAGGGTTTGCGATTCACCTTGAAGTTTGAGATACTTGACTACGACGACAATTGTGAAATGTGAGAACTGAAACTGTGAAGCCAATAAGGTCCGATAAAGATCGAAAATTTGATTCAACAAATCGCAGTGCGAGATACTCGTGCGCGATGCGTGCGTGTAAAGAGAGAGAGAGAGAGAGGAGACCACGTGCTCAAAATGCATTCTAGAATTGTATTTTGTCGAAGAAACGTGTAGTTAAAAAATAAAGAAAAATTTTAAATTTGCGTGTAATATTATTTTATTATAAAATATATTGTTGAAAATAATAACAATAATGCATTTAAAAAAATGATACCAAACAAGGGCTTGATACTTATTAACAGGTGTATCTGTGATTGCAATATTTAGACAGACGTAAAGAAAGGAAATAAAAACACGAACAAGGCCCAAAAATGACTCACAAGGAAGGATGTTTCTACACGTACATCAAGATTTAATAAGGGATTACACGATATTACATGGTACTCCACTATTTGTCGAGTAAAACTACAGTCAACTTTTTTATCCAATAACAAGCCCACAAGAAGAGGTCTTCGTGAATAACAATGTTAAAAGAAAAAAAATCATAATTACCCTACTTTAAAATATAATATTTAAATATTAAATTTGTAGAATTTTTCTATAAATCAATATTATCTTTCCTAAAATTATAAATATATGAGTTTAAATAAAAGAATAATGTGGAATTGATGATTAATAAAACAAAAACAGTTGAAGATTATTCTCTCTCATTTTTTCACCTTCTAAAAAAAGAAATCAGCTATCTTATTCCTTAATATTCTCACATATTCTAAAACAAAAAATAGAGTCATGAACCGCCATGGCAATGCATGATTATCCAGAACATGTGAATAAATTGACCACCAATTCTTTTCTCTAGATTTATTGATCAATGCTTATGCATCGTTTTCACACCTATTGGTCATGAAGCACGAAATTTGTAAACAATTTGTTCTTATGACAAGCATCGACCATAATATTTTTCGATCATTTTGTGCGAAAATTGTGATGGTGATTGTGCCCAAGTACAGTGAGTGGACATATAGATTGTGTGGCTTTGACTATAAATCACAAAACTATGCAATCTATAGTTTCAAGTATGCATTTACAAGTTAAAAGAGTGTGAACTAAGACGTGTATCTTTAAAAAATTGTTATTTCGTACAAAGATTATCATTACGTTATGTGATCATGGCATTCTATGTTGTTATGAGTTATAATGTTATGTGTCTATGATAATCATTTATAAATATGCGACATTATTTTGTGACTTCGTATCTCCTTGAATGTGATCTAAAGTATGTTACTTTAACAAAATATGACTTCTGCAAAAAATTATAACATACTTCAAGTCAAAAGACTTCATTTAGAACATAAGAGTAAAAAAAAATGTAAATAGATCGTTAACAAACTGGATTTTTCTATCCAAATTTCGTGATTTTGAAATCGTTGAAGTGGTAATTAACCTTAAAACCTTAAAACTATGATTTTGTTTAATTTCATCTATCGAAAATTAAACAAAAATGACGGGGTTACATTGTTCCATATCAGTCACATCTCTATGACAAATAAATGTTTGTTACATTATCAATATTATGTCACGGTTTCAAGGATGAGACATACGAGGAAACATAGATCACATTTTACACAATTAAAATGACAAAACATACTGCAAACTAGACCTATTTTTCACATATTCGTCACAACTTTCGAGAGAAAACTGAATTCACAAAAATAAAAACATCATATTGTACTACGTTATATATAACCGAGGTAACAAATATAACATTGATCCAATGCATTCAAGGTCATATTTTTTTACAAAAACGTTTAAATAAAGCTATATAATATTAAATTGAATAATGCCATTTCTAAACCATGCTGACCCATCAAAACTCCATGCGGCAGTGTGTCACCGTCATAGTCTTTAATAAATTAAAATGCATTGGAAAAATTCTACATTAATGTCACAAATCGTCAATGGATAAGCACCAATTACAAATAGCATTAATTCTATTAATTCAATCTCTAATTGCTTGCCATTTTTTCGTACAATGGTTAAAGTTTGCAATTAAGTTAAATTTCAGTTGAAGTCCGCAACAAAATCCACAACGAAACGCAATGCTTAATATCAAAGGTTTCGAATATTTTGATCAACCGTTTTTAAAAGGTTTCTTGAATTAAGGTTTCCAGATTTTATTTGAAAAATGAAAGTGAAAAAGTTAAGAGCCTTTTGAAAAATCAAAAGCTGGATGAAATTGAGATTTTTAAAATGGTTTCACCATGCAGCTATTTTTGAAAAGATTAAGTTTATTTATGTAAAGTTAGTTAAATGATATTGAATTATATGAAGGGAAAATTGCAGCAAGGGATCATAACATTTTCAATTTTTGCAGACTTTATCATAACTTTGAATTTGTGCCAGCGAAAAGTCTCTAACCTTACATAATTATACAGCAGAGGTCCAAATGGATGGAAATCATCCACTTGACCGTTAGATGACCCAAAAATTGACCTCAACCATTAAAAGGACAAAATGGTAATTTTACATTTTTTTTACATAAACTTAAACAAACAAAAACCAAAAAATAAAAGAAATTTACCCCCCCCCCCCACCCTCGTGAAAATTAGAAAGGTTGGTGGTCGCACCTTTTCCAACTCCCACCCACACGGGTGGGCACAAAGGCCTATTGCCATAGCCATCCACAAATCCGGTACCGCCTCCCAAAGGCAATTATCACCGCCCAAATATCAAAACCAAAAATCAAATCAAACCTAATAGAAATTGAAGAAACTAGAACCTCATTTGCATGTTGAAGAAATTGTATCAATAAAATTGTTTCGTATGATGTCTCACCATAAATTTGAGCACCAAGGTGGGCGAATCGACTCGTAGTGGTGCACAACCGTGCGTGTTACCGAAGTTGTTGAAGTTTGTTGTTGGATCGCGCGACTCCCATAGTTTTAAATGTTGATTTTGATTTCCATATGATATTTGTCTAATTAATTTTGTGAGATGTGTATGTGGTAGGGATGGCATAGGGCAGGGGCGGGGCAACCTCTCAAGCCCTGCCAAGCAATTCTTCTTCCCGTTCCGTCCCATATTGTTACCCGTTTAAGGCAAGGTGGGTTGCCCCGTTTACTATCTCTATAATTTTTTTAAAAAGTTTTTAATATTTTATTTTATTATCATCATTCATTAGATTGAGACAAATAATTTTAGTTGCCATTTTCTTTTAGAACTAATAAAATTTCGTGAAATTTTTCATTTAAAGTATTGAATTCCAAAAAAAAAAAATTTTAAAAATAATAAACAGGGCGAAGCGAGGCACCTGTTACCCGTCCCCGCCCCGAACCTGCCTCGTCCATGACTCAAATACTTGATTAAGCAGGTAATCCCCACCTCGTTCAAGGTAGGGGCCCCGAGGACATCGAGTTTGTCGATTTTTTTTTTTGTCATCCGTGGTTTGTGGAAATGAGGCCTCCGGCTAGGGGATGAAATTATGGCAAATTGGGTGGTCGGTGGTGGCTGGTTTTTTTCTGGTTTCAAATTGGGTACTAGACGGTGGTGGGTGTTTTCTCTAATGTAGAGTGGGGTGGGGTGGATGAGTGGGAGGTGAGGTGAGGTGAGGATTTTTATTTTCTTTATTTTTTATTTTTTTATTTAAATTTTAACTTATTTTAGGAATAATATGTGAAGTTATCATTTTGTGCTTATTAACTGGATCAAAATTATCAAATTTTGACTTTTTTGATCAATTAACGGTCAAGTGGATGGTTTCTATCCATTTGGACATTTGCTACATATTTATAAAAGGTTAGGGACCTTCACTGATCCAAATTGAAGGTGAATGTAAAGTTTGCAAAAATTAAAAATGTAAAAAATCGCTAATGCAATTTTCCAATTTTGGAAAGTAGATATTCTTACGGTTGGAATTTTGATTTAATTTGCAATGAAAGACACCCAGATTTTAAACCATTGCAAAAATCTCTCTCAACTTTTTTCACAGAATTTAGTTGCTGTAGTGTCTTTGCAGTCAAGAAATCTTATTTGTTTATTCTTAGAATTCACTTCCTAAGTGCAACATGCAGTCAATTAAATAGGACTACTTTATGTTCCATCGTATTGTGCGAAGCGGTTCGCTTGAAAGTTGAAACTCTTTGTTACACTATAATACAGTTTGGTGGGAGCGAGGTACGGTTCAAAGAAACGACATTGTAACATGACTTAAAGTTTTTCCATAAAAATATTCCTTTTACTTTTCTTTGGAAGTTTGATTTTCCTTAACCTAAATCTCCATGAAGTAGAAAGGCATGCAGGTAAAAATATACGTCTCTTAGATGCACATTAAATGAAGATGGTGCTCTTGTTTTGAGTCAGAAAAATAATGTGCACCATTTGAAATAAAATATGTTTGATTCAGAAATAAAGAGGGGACAGCCAAGATCACCACCATACCCAGTACGCAAATCCATCACGCAAAATAGGTTTAGGTTACCTAACATTTTCACAGGTTTTTCTTTTTCAAAAAAGAAAGAAATCAGCCATTTTATTTTTTTACCTTATCCATTCTGAACTTGTCTCTCTTACACGGCAATGTCGTTTGAGCTACAGAAAGTTTTGAGGTTTTTCGCTGTTAGCTGCTGCAATGGTATAATTTCTTTTACTATTTCTAGAAACCTTGATCGTTTGAAAATACTATTACACAGCATCATTGAACCATGATTATCATTTCTTTGGTTCTTATGATTAGTTACAAACGACATAAACCGACGGGGATGTGATCGTGATTTTTCCTCTTATTTGTACCATTTATTTNCCCCCCCCCCCCCCCCCCCGGGTTCCCTTTTGGGGCTTCAATTAACATAATTGAGTTATTCCTTAGCTAGAAAACAAGGATTTCTTCTCAGAATATACTGGTGTGCCGAGACTAAGGGCTTTCAATTGTTGGAACCAAGCTTATTAAAGAGCACATGAGCCAAATTAGTGAATTCAGTTATTTGTTGATTCAACACTACTGTCTCCATCTATATTAACATTCAAATAATTCAAGTTAATATAAGCAAAAAGAATATATATGTACTTGTGAGGCTTGAAGTTTTCGTTTCTTGTGTATCCATGCTGTAATTTGAGAGGAGTTTGATGGTCAATTCAGCAACTGAACTATAATAATCTTAACCAAAACAATCATACTACTTACTTTGTCGGTCATTTCAGAATATACATCCCTGCAACTGCACTTATTTCTCTTTTCTTTGTCACTTAACTTTCTAGGTTTGATCCTCACACAACTTAAGTACCAATGTTGATAAACCTTCTGAACCACAAGTAAAATATACAGCAGGATCTTTTGATTCCAGATATCCTATTATATTGGGATTCTGTACATTCAAAGGGATTACTAGTAAATATCCTGTATTTCCACTTACAGAGGTTACAACGTAAGGGCTCCAAGTAATTACAAACAAATGAATGTAAAGTTCTTTAAGGCTTAACTTCATGTTAATTCAAGTAGCATCAACTGAGCTAAAGAGTAGACTATTGTAGAAAGCAAGGGAGCTTCAATGAATAATTTAAAATATTGGTTCATTTCAGTTGCCTTCTACTCCAACTGACCGTACTGTGTACTCTTCTCTTCATCGTCAAATAATTTAGGTTTCTCTTCCATTCCAACTCAAATTCTTCCCTTTAAAAAGCAATTGCAGCCAGTACATGAATAATACATATATGCACATAACTTGTATATATCAAATGCATTTATAAATAATAACGTAATATAATGGATACATGTTTTTCTTCTAAATTCAGCGGTAGATAATTAATAAATGAGGGTCTACGGCTAAATTGTTACCAAAATAAAAAATAAATTAAGATTTTAGAGTAGCAAGAGGAGGCAACATAGTGAAATAAAGTAACAATTCATGAATGTCCCCACCAATAAACTAGTTAGTAAAAAAAAGGGAGAAAAATAAGAGAATTCCGCAGACATCGAAGTCGAAACATTTAGTAAAGCTTACATAGCTCTAGCACCTGGTGAACCATACATCAATCTCGAGCTAATTAGTCACGGACCTGCCAAGGGTGGCTGTAAAGAAAAATGGAAGAAATAATTAATATAGAGTTAATGTATATTTTGTAATTTTTTCGTGAGCAAACTTTACCTTTTAATAATATTATGCTGGTCGAATATGGTACACAAGCCAGATTGCCTGATTATGCTGCTAATATCCCAGTTCTCAGTTTCATAATTGGGAGAAGATGAACTGCATTTTGGAGTCAAATCACTTGAAACTACAAGGTTTTGGTGGAAACCTAGAACTGAAGAAGAAGGCCTTGATTGGCTTGGAATGGAGGGGCTGAAATCAGAAACCTGCTTGGCTTGAACATTGAGGAGCCTTTTGCAGCACAGTTTCTCTCTTGTTCTTTCCCTTGCTCTTGCTCTTGCCCTCGCCCTTGAATCTCTTGCAATAAGTAATGCTGCAGACTGTTGTGGATCCTTTGCTTCTTTACTGTTGGTAGCATTAATCAAAGATTTTTTCTTTAAATTTGTCCCCAAGGATTCCTCGTTTTCATCAGCTTTATTATTCCCGCATTCAGAAGGGGAAGAATGAATATTGTCGGTATTTTGTTTCGTGCGAATCAGCTCCTTGATTTCTGTTTTTGATTTTGTAAGCAGCCAATCAAGGGTTTTGCTTGGTTTGTCGAAACCTAGCATGTCTTGAAGATCAAAGAACTTGCGTGCAATACTTATGGAAAGCCGCACTCTTCGATCCCTCGGACCTGTAGCTGTAAAGATTTTGCTGTGCCTGTCATTTTTCACCGTCCTTTTTCTTCTTGGAAACGCATTTACAGTAGTCCCAAGATCTATATTTAGCCTGTCAAAATCTTGATAACCTAATGCAGTCTCGCTTAGAACTGGCAAGTCAATGGCGGCCTGAAGAACCGGAGCATTTTCTGCTAAATTATAATTGCCAGAAAGCAGATCATGGTGCTGGCGAAGCAAAATTTCACTGCTGTTTAAGCAGAGAAAAGAGGTAGAGGGGTGAGAAGAAGGTACAATCTGCGGAAGAAGGTGCGGATTCTTACTGGAAGAGAACATTTTGAGTTAAGATTGTAATGGTGAACACTATTCTTTCATTGGATGTGAGGAAAAGATCAGTTTCTCTTCTGGGATACGAGGGCATGCTATAAATTAAGTGCAAACATGTTAATTATTTGAAATTTACAAATGTGGCCAGTCTGTGAAAAACCTAGATTATCTTGTGTGTGTTAAGGAAGATGGAAGAGAGGAAAGAGGAGGAAATATCAGAGGTTGGGGAGGGCTTTTTTCTGGATCGAAGACAGTACTTTTTCAATTTTTTACCTATAAATTTTAAGTCAAAGCCAAAAAATTTCATAACTTTTCAATTACACATTCATTCATTTTTATAAAAATTTACTAAAAATCTAATTTGATCTAACAAGGCCTAAATACTCTTCCGCCAGAATACTCATTCACATTCACAGTTAAATCTATCAATTTCTAAATTTGTTACTTGATCCTTGTGTGAAGTTAATTTTTTTGAGTAGTAATTTTTTGAATATTGATTTATTTATTTTTTTTTTTGGAAAATACATGGTTAAAAAATAAGGAAAAGTTACAAAAATTGTGAAAAATATATATTTGGAGAATATGTGGTTAAAATAATTATTTATTTATTTTAAGATTGTGTGTATGAAAGTGTGGGGAAAAATAATTTAAAAAAAAAAAATTTGTTTCAAGCAAGGTTTACTGTTATTCAGAATTCCATTGTTAAGAATTCTAAAATAATTTACCAAAGTTTTGGGCCTGTTAAACAACGCTGGACTGGGCTCATAATTTTGTATAGAGAAAATTAAAAGGAAAAATACATAAACACAATGCTTTAACTAAACAATTTCATTTCTACAAACTTACAAAAATATTTCAAAAATCAGGTTATAATATTAATATATATTTTTAAGATGTTATAAAATAAATCTAGAAAAATTAGTTAATTTAGGATACTTCCCATCAACAGTATTATGCCCTTTTTGGGCTCCATTTTATTCAAAATGCATTTTTATCTCTTGTTTCAATTATATATTTTTCAATAAAATAATATTACACATAAATAAAAAAAATTATTTTTAACTACGCATTATTCAAAAAGTCACTATTTCAAAANTAATTTAGGATACTTCCCATCAACAGTATTATGCCCTTTTTGGGCTCCATTTTATTCAAAATGCATTTTTATCTCTTGTTTCAATTATATATTTTTCAATAAAATAATATTACTCATAAATAAAAAAAATTATTTTTAACTACGCATTATTCAAAAAGTCACTATTTCAAAATTGTTAAAAACTAGAGAAATTAATAGACTTGTATGTATTTTATTGAAAACCAAAACCTCATAGGGAATGATTAGAGATATAATGGTAATAATTTTTAAGGTTGCAGTAGAGATGGCAATTCGAGCTGTTAAAATCGAAAATCGTGATTAACCGAACCGAATGGGGCAAAAAAACTGAACCGATAGTGCAATGTGGTGGTTATAGTTTTGATTTTAAT
>CAIGRP010036680.1:0-56730 GCA_903798385.1 Fraxinus cuspidata
CTCTACTCAAAATAACGTCAATGATTAAACCCTCACTATTCTATTGCGTTTTACAGATCCGTAAACCAAAACCTCGTTATTTCACTTATTTGTTGCTGTGCTTGTAAAGATTGCAGCAGTGGATTTAGAGAACTAAGTTGAGGAACGAGGCCCGATATGGATTTTGAAGTAGAATCTTCGGCTCAAATTGATGGATCCGTACGTGAATCCGGATTCAAGGATATAAGTATTCACAAGTCGGAAGAGGCCCGGCTCGATTCGAACGGTTGGGATCGGTGCTACGTGAATAGGGTTCGGCCAAGCGAGGCTAATGGGTATGCTGTTTATGAGAGGAATAAGAGGTTGAAGAGCAGTGGAGGTAAAAGCGAGAGGAGGATTGGGTATTTCGATAAAATCCAGGGGCGTTTTGGAAATTCGTGCAGAGATATAGAAGCTGTAAATTCAAATGGTGGAATTGTAGGTCTTGGTGTTGATTTAGTGAACCCCGGTGGAGTTGACGGTTGTTTAGAGGCTTCGGGGTTTAAAGGAGGTGATGATGAGAGCAAAATGCTGGAGATTGAAGTAAAAGAGGAACCTATGGCAGGAGTAGCAAGGAGTGACTTTCCTAGAAGATTTACATGGTCGGCCTTGAACTCGAATGCTGATAGTTCGGAAACGGAAAGTGAAAATTTGGGAGAATTACAGGATGCAGTGGTTTTGGACTCTGAGAGAATAAAGAATGGGGATTTGAGTGGGTTGGGTACTTCGGCTAGGAAGATGGAAATGAAGATGTCTAAGAAAATCGCAATAAAAGGGAGGCCTACAACTGTTAGGGAGCTTTTTGAGACTGGGTTGCTGGAAGGGTATCCAGTTTTCTACAATGGTGGCAAGAGGGTATTGTTTGGAGTAGCCATTTATGTTTATTTAGTTTGTGCAAAATTAAATTAGACATATTATTTGAGTATGTTTGCAACATTTGGGAAACCATATGGGGATTTCATGATGTACTCAGGAATTAATATTTACAATTGCTGCAGTCATTTGATAGCTTTGGCTAAAAAGAATGCCTTACAAGTACATGTCTGCATGTGCCTGGACAGATTGAGAGTGACAAAGTCATTTGCCCTAGTAACCCAAAGACACACACACAAAATGTGAACTTTTCATTCCAGTTGCTAACAGAATAGGCAAAAAGAAAATTTACTGGCCTGATGCTAGTCATGAGAGAAGCTTTCATAAATTTGATTTGCTACAAAAAAATGTCTGTCCACTCACTCTGTTTTGAGTTCTGGAGTTATGATGAATAAAATTTGATACTATAGCAAGCATAACAGCTGTGCAAATATATACAGAGGGTTAATAGTACTTGGGAATAAAATCCTAGCACTTCCTATGTGTGGAAATATATAACTGCTGATAATATGTGCCTACATATGCAAGGTGTTATTTGTTTGATAAAACATGGAAGATGGATATTATTGTGTGCGTAATCTGAAATCAGGGGAAGAGGGATTTGTTTGAAACTTCTTCATAATTGTTTGAAATTGTTTGAGAGTCAAGGAAGGGGAGGATATTGGTTGTAATTAGAGCATGCTTGGGAAGTGTGTATATACTATTTAAATTATTAATAAATAGAAATGAGTAGTGGATAGTTATTGTGGGTCATTAGAAATGTGTGGAGAAAAAATGGCTTGAGTTCATAAACAGAGCCACAGATAGGCTATATATCATTTGTATGTTCGTTTATTCAAACTATTGTTGAAAGAAAGTATGCTTAACACTGATGATTTTTCCCCAGGCCTTTATTTGATGAAAATTGATATTTTCATATTAGACTTAAGTTTCAATGTAGTATCTTTTTTTTTAGGGATTCCCACTTCGGGGAACTATAAAAGACGCCGGAATTTTGTGTTCTTGCAGTTTGTGCAGGGGAGCTAGGGTGAGTACTAATTCTTAATGAGTTGGTTTTGTTCCACTTATTTATTGTGTTAATATCTTGCACATAACTAAGTTTGCATCTTGATATTTATAGGTACTTCCGCCTTGTCAATTTGAGATCCATGCTTGTAAATCATATAGGCGTGCGTCACAGTATATTTGCTTAGAGAATGGTAAAAGTCTCCTTGATGTGGTGAAGGAATGTCGAAAATCTTCTTTAAAGACACTAGAAGAAACAATTCAGAACTTTATAGGACCTATGCCTGAGAAGGAATCTGTCACTTGTAAGAATTGTGCAGGTGAGCTTGCTTTTATTACTTTGATCTTCTTGAATGTTTTGCTGCGAACGAATTTAGAAGATAGCTTGGTGTCATCAATTTCTAGGGTTATTTCTAGCAACATCAGCTGGAAAGATGGACCAACTCTGTGATTCGTGTATGATTATCCTGAACTCAGAAACTGATACAGAATGTGTGAAATCTAGGTACTCTTTCTTTAATTATAATTGCTTGAACAGTGTCACTTGTTTCTGACTTGAACTCTTGTTGTTTGTCTCATGAACAGCCCAGCTTCTCCACATTTTTTTGAATTGCTGAAATATCTTACACAGTTTTAGCTTTATTTGAAGGAGATGTGAGTGTACTAATAATTTGAGGGTTCTACCTAGTTGTGTATTTTTTCCTTGTTATTTTGACGTATGCATACGAACAACATTAATGAGCACCAGATTAGTCGTGTGGTCCACATAGCAGCGAAAGATCTGGGACCAACTAAAGCTTTATCTGATTTGCTTGTGGAGAATTCACAGGCTAGAACTGCAGACTTTCGTACTCATCTTACAAAGCTTTATTGATGCTTCCATGTGATTATAGGTCACCGGTGGGAAAATTTTTGCCCAATGATTTTTGTTCCACTGGATTCTAAACTCTGTAAACTATGTATCTGTTTATTCTTGAGGTCTCAACACAGACCCGACTTTAACTTAAGTTCATGTGTATCATAATATAATCTTTATTGAACATAGTAACTTCTACCTTTTGAGCTCTTATGTGGCATTGTGCTACGAATATAGAGCTACTAGTGATTTTTTTTATCGATTTATGAGTTTATAAATTGTAATTGTGTAACAGATTTTCTACTTTTTGGTTTGGCTTCTTTCAGGCCTTTGGAGCCACTTCTGGGCTTAACTTCACCTGAAAGTGGAGAGCTACGAAACGCTCCCAGGAAAAAGGGTCGCCGAGGGAGGAAAAAGAGAAAGTTTGTATCTTATATGCTGTTACTCTTGTTTCTTGATTGCGTTTTCCTGCCACTAGAGTACCTAGGAAACTGATATTATGTTGTTGTTTCCCTATCTCAGGCATTCAGAATTGACATCCAATGCAAAGTCTACGGGAAGATCTTCTGCACGTCTTTCATCAAGAAATGCGAAAAAGATAAAAATGAAGTTGGTCATTTTGCTTAATTTCTTTTACTGTTTAGTGAGATTTCACTGCCCTTACTTATACTTTAAAACTTGACCATGTTTAACTGTAGTCTGTAAAATCTTTTTCCGTCTGATTTGTTTCTATTTGGCTTATTAAGGTTGTCACAATCAGCTTCTGCCCTAAATTCACCTGGAAGTGCTCCAGTGAGATATTTGGAACCAACTGCTGATCTAAATTCAAATAGCAGTGCTTCCTTGCACTGCTCACCAAATAATAAGACCCCAAAGAAGATGTTGAAGTTGGTGTATGTATCTTTTCTTGATGCATGTTAATATTTAACTTTGATTAAATATTGCTTATTCTCATCATTTGTTTGATTTCTGATCTTTTAGGTTGTCAGATTCCATTCCGCACACCAGCTCTCTGAAAAGTACATCCACATCTGTCTCTCCACAATCTAAGGCTTCATGGAAGATAACAAAAAAGTTGGTACAATTTACTCGGATGTTACCTTATAAAATAATTCGTGTTATTTTTATTTCTATTTTACTTTGACACATTGGGAAATGATATGGGTATCTGATATTATTTTACACAGAGACCAGAGGATGCACAAGCTGGTTTTTGAGGATGATGGATTGCCTGATGGTACTGAAGTAGCTTACTACTCTCATGGAAAGGTGGTTCAAATAATTCACGTTCTGTGCATTCTTTTTACAATTTCAATATTGTAATTTCTTCTTGTCCGTGGACAGAAATTGCGTGATGGTTATAAAATAGGATCAGGAATAGTTTGCCATTGCTGCAACATCCTGGTATGATTCTTCGTTCTTTGGTTTGGATTCCCTAATGTTCCAGCAGATGTATTTAATCTGTTCATCTGTTATGAGCAGGCGAGTCCATCTCAGTTTGAAGCTCATGCTGGTTGGGCCTCTCGTGGGAAGCCGTTAGTGTCTCTCAAACATTAGCAGCTTTTAACAGCCTTTTTGGGTTTACATATAAAGACCTGATGTTTCATGTGTTTGATGCAGCTATATGTACATCTATACGTCGAATGGGGTGTCTCTACATGAATTTGCCATTTCTCTGTCGAAAGGTCGCAAGTATTCAGCAAAAGATAATGATGATTTGTGCATCATTTGTGCAGATGGTGGGAAACTTGTGCTTTGTGATGGATGTCCAAGAGCCTTTCACAAAGGTGAATTTTTAAAGTTATATGTAGGTTGATTTAGATATTTTTTTCTTAACTACCTTTCATTTTGAACCTTTTCCTGTCATTTCTTGAGATTCTTCCTTTTCCTTTTATATTTTTGATTCTTGTCTCCAGCTGCTTCTGTGTTTTTACCATTTTTCATTTTATTACTCACCCCATTTCGTACTTGATGGGTTTGATTGCTTTGTCAAACAGTGTTAGACCGATTTGTTTTGTCATATATAGGCAATTTTGATGAATGACATCTGATCGCTGTTCCGTATGGATGTAGTAGTTTATCCTCGTGGTGAATTTGTGCTTGCTAGTTCTCCCACTCTATCTGGGCACCCTGCTTTCTTTCTCTATGTTATTGTTCTACATCAGCTTGTTCACGCGAATGAAGTTTTGATGGATTCAGGGACACTGTGTTTCCAATGTCATGATGATCTAGTTACGTACTATTTTGACATACAAGCATTCTTTTGCTCCTATGTCGAGTATAGGTGATGGTTGTTTAAGCTGTGGAAGAATATAATGTTCCGGAATAACGATTGGACTGTTATCTTTGCTCTTGATTTAAATGATGGCTGCTTCTCAAGAAGGCAATACTTTTTATGGGCCTATTTAAATAAGTATTTTGTGTTATTAAGTCATTGGAATTTCTTCTAGTACTCTCTCCTTGTTACAGATTCAATATTGAATGCTGTGAGTCAGCTGCGTCCACCTGCCACTATGATTAACTTTTACTGTCATCTATTGTTTCGATTGATCTATTGCCTGTCTACACTAGTCATTTGCCTTTTTACCATGCAGAATGTGCATCCCTCCCAAGTATCCCTCGTGGCAAATGGTTTTGCACATACTGCCAAACCATGTTCCTGAGGGAGAGTTTTGTTGAGCACAATGCCAATGCTATTGCAGCTGGAAGAGTAACAGGTCTTGATCCAATAAAACAGATAACGAACCGTTGCATCCGTATTGTTAAGAACCCCGAAGAAGCTGAAGTGATAGCATGTGTAATATGCAGGTAATATACAAGAAGAATAGAAAAAAATCAGTGTTTCCATCTATCTATGTAGGTTATTGTGATTCACATTGGATAACTCTCTCTCTAGTTAATATCGTCGTATGTTATTACATGAACTTGTTTGGTATGCAGAGGCTACGACTTCAGTAAATCTGGTTTTGGTCCACGCACTGTTATACCATGTGATCAGGTAGTCTTCCTTTTTTTTTCATAGAACATTTCTTTCTCAATGAAGTGACATAAATTTGGATAAACACACTAAATATTTTCCACTTATTCCTAGTGTGAGAAGGAATATCATGTGGGCTGTCTGAAAAAATGCAAGATGGCTGATCTAAAGGTGTGCAAGTGTGCAACTAAAGTAACTTTTCCTTGTTTAATTAGATAAGCTACTCATCATCTTTCTGGACCTGAAATTGATGCACCTGTGCGACAGGAACTTCCAAAAGGAAAATGGTTCTGTTCTGTGGATTGCAAGAGAATTTATTCTGCATTGCAGGATTTGTTGAATGCTGGGGAAGAGAAACTCCCCGACCCTTCCTTGGATGTTATAAAGAAGAAACACGAGGAAAAATGTTCTGATGCTGGTGTTGACTTCGATGTAAGATGGAGGCTTTTGAATGGGAAAATTACTTCTCGTGAAACCAGAGTGTTGCTGTCACAGGCTGTAGCTATATTTCATGTAAGCATTGACATGCCATATTTTGATGTTCATTTTCTCACTGTTTTTTTTTTTAGTTAAAAATTATGATAACTAACTCGTGTTATGCAACTAGAAGAAGTGGAGTTTGACATTGCTTTGGTTTTTATGGCTGACAGACTCAAGTTTGCATGAGCTTGTCCAAGTATTAGTTATATTGAATCAATACTGTGGAACTTGCAAACAATTTATGAAATGGCAACAGCACTAATATTGCGTAGATTCAGGCTAATGGTAATTACTTCAATGCAGTTTTGTATGGATATTGATACATATGTATGAGAAATCATTTCAGCTGTCAAATGGGGGGTAGACAAACGGTTCGAGTTGTTCCCATGAATTTCTTTACCTTTGACTTTGGAATTTTCCTCTCATTGGAACCCTACTGCTTTTGCTTTCCATACATTTGTGTTGTTAACAATTTTTTTACTGATTTAAGTTGATATTGTTAATTCTGACTTGACCTTTTTTACATTGTAGTTCTAGTTTGGAATTTATTCAAACTAGGCTTTTATCTTTTACTTGTAATCTTTCAAGTGAAGTTGGCATTATTAAATTGTTGATTACTTGTCTTTCAGGATTGTTTTGACCCAATTGTTGACTCAGAAACTGGACGTGACTTCATTCCATCTATGGTTTACGGGTGAGCATGAATTCTTCTGCACTTATATCAAGCATGATTGATTTTCTTGCCTATGTTGTTCCATCATGTTCTCCTACTCTCTATCAGAAGGAATATAAGGGGACAAGACTTCAGTGGAATGTATTGTGCAATATTGACGGTGAAGTAAGAATTTTTCCCAAACCATGCTATATAATTTGTGTAGCTGATATGTTCTCTTTTAACCAGTTATTTTTCTGTTCATGTAGCTCAACGGTTGTATCAGCAGGAATCCTTCGGATTTTCGGTCAAGAAATAGCTGAACTCCCATTAGTTGCAACACGCATTAGTAATCAAGGGAAAGTGAGTTGTTACAATTTTTTTTTCTTGAGGGTGGAGCTAATACTTATCTGGCAATTTCTATTTATTTTCTTTTGTTTTTTTACTTGTCCAATTCTTAATAGCTTCTTTTGTTTTTTTGACATCTTAAGAGCTTTCTAGATTTCTCTTAAGCTACCTAAAATCTGATATATCCAATATTTGGCTCATGCAACTGATCTTAAAGATTATGAACATCGATCAAAGATAAGTGCGTTCTGGCCACCTCCAGCAAAGCACTGATTCTTCCCTATCTTGAATATTGAGGTTTCTCTCTACATTTTGATTGGTCTCTAATTGAGTTCATTATGCCCAGTGAAGCTATCCGCTGTTTTCATTTCCATACTCCAACTGAAACGAAGAATAAAAGACATCCTGAAACCTTTTTATTTCTAAATCCTTAATCGAGTAGAAAGGCTGTGGAAATAATTAACAAGTACACGTCTTTCTGATTTTTTTCTGTATGTGTCTGTCTTCATGTTACGCAGCTGGCAAGAAATGAAATCAGACTACTTACATTTTTGCTTAAATGTGCGCTCTTCCTACATGTGGAAATGTTCATGCTGTTTTTGGTTACGTGCCGCTACTAAGAGAAGTTTGAAATTGGATATTACTGTCACGCATTTTCTATAACGTGATTTATACCGTAAGTGTACGGTGTCAAGTTTTGTAATATAATAATGAAATTAGAGTGTCGAACCCGCTGAGATTGTAATTCAAATTTCTACTAATACTATAATTATATAGCCTCAATTTTATCTAGATGAATGAATGTTATAGTCCATAATTTTAAACTAATATAGAAGAATAATCAAGTGAGAAAGCTTAGAGTTATGATTTCACCTAACTAACAAATATGATTCTCAATTATATAATTATTTCTAATCAATTTTCCAAAGTTTATAAGCAAGAACATCAACGTAATTTCACTCCATCTCTTGAGTGCTGAGTAAAAACTATTCCAATATTTCAATTCCAATATCTCTATTCCGAATTAAAATATAGAATTCTATCAAGTTCATGATTTTTAAATGGAACATGCTTCAAAAGAATTATACTCGAAGCATATAATTTCCTAGGTTGTATTATTCTTATGATCACGCTTAAACTCCTCTTTCTCGAGTGTTGGAATTGACTAAAATCAAGTCATTCAATTTGTGGCCAATTAATTGAAAGCATTAAATCATAGCACAAATAAACACATGCGGGAAATATAATAGAAATAAATAAAATTAACCAGTTCATATTCTCAAGTTTTTTGCTACAATCAAACTTTAGATAATGAATTTAGCTCATGATGTAATTTATGAAAATACTAAAATTCATATAAAAAGACAGAGGGAAGAGAATAGAAAAACTAGGATGATGATCTTCAATTTCTTCTCGTTTTTTTGTTTTGTTTTTTAATCTATTGATATTTTTCCTTTTTGCCTTTTTGAAGAATTGTGCTGAATCCTCCTTTGCCTCTTGAACTGTTTTCCCTCCTAGAATTAGGTCTTAAAGGTTGTATTTATAGTATTTTGAAGTTTTGAAAGGTTGAAGTCGTGTTGGGCCAAGAAAAGAGTCCAAAAAAAGTCAAAACCCTTTTTCTCGCCCAGGCGCCCAGTTTCCGTTGAATTTTAGCAACGGTGGCACTGCGGCGCCCAATTTCGGATGGAAATTCAGCACTGCGCATCATTCAGTATTTATCATAAATTTTTCTCCCGATGTCCGATTGAGACAATTCAAGATGCGTTGAAAAGATAACTCAAAGGGCTACAACTTTGCTTCATATATAAATTTGAATGTTTGCCATGTCAAAAATGAGTCTCAATATGAGACTGAAAATTTGGAGCATAACTTTTTCGGTTGAAAATTGATGTGTAATCATATTTTGCCTATATTTCATCCATTTGATTTTTTTTTTCATCCAATTGACTCCTACCACTCTTGAATCTTCATTGCGAGATCCGACACAACTTTTGAATATTTTCACTTTAGTCCCCGAACTTTGGATCTTTTATAATTTAGCCATCCTCTTCAATTTTGCTAACTTTTGCTTATTTCCTTCATTTTAATCAACCTATATCACAATATCAAAACACACATTACAACGCTCTAAAACTCGTAGAAATTAGTTAAATATCAAGTTTAGATCATGTCTAAAGTATAAGTGAAATACACTCATCAATTACCGTGTTCAAAATTTTAGCAGAAAAAGTATAGTGAAGAAATGGTAAATTTCTTGGATAAAGATTTGGTGGGGTTTCTGTGTTACCAGTCTTACTGGGATTGCTATTACCTGAAGCCAGTGGATAGCATATGCAAGCTTCCCCATTTTTGTGTTATGCTTCTCAGTCACCTTATATGATGAAATATTTGTGATAATTATCAATTTCTATTCTGGTAAAAAATTGATGCTGCCATCTTTCATCTGTGAAGCATCAGTGTTGCATCATTCGTACCCATTGTGCAGGGATACTTCCAAACACTGTTCTCCTGCATTGAGAATTTGCTCTCTTTTTTGAATGTGAGGAGCTTTGTTCTCCCGGCTGCAGATGAGGCAAAGTCAATATGGACAGAGAAGTTTGGATTAAAAAATATTCCACCCGAAAAGGTATCTGAATTGGCATACTAAACAGCAACCTGCGTGCCCCTTTCAGTTCCAAAAGAGGAAGGGGAAAATAAAAATTAAATCAGTTTTCACTTGTTTGACCTATCATTCATGATTAGGAAGGGGAAAATAAAAATTAAATCAGTTTTCACTTGTTTGACCTATCATTCATGATTATCTTTTTCGTCTTGCAGCTTTTCAATTACAGAAGGATCTGTTGGCAAATGATAAGCTTTGAGGAGACATCTATGTTAGAAAAATCAGTTCTAAAATGTCTTAGTATTAATCAAGATGAAGCAGATTGCGAAATTCCCCTGCAGTGATTAGCCAAATGGAGCCATTTTCTTTGCGGCTTTATAGGCTGATGTAAATGTTTTTTTTTTTGGTACAAGCTTCAGGGATGAATCAGAAGTCGCTGATTAGCGATAGATGGTATCAGAAAAGGAATAGGAAACACCTTCATGTTTTTCATATTGCTGGAAAATGGTAGTGCATTGTAAAAAGTTGTCATCAGTAGGTTATTAGTGGCATAATTTGGGGCGAGGTTTTCAATCTATTATTTCTCATTTTGGTAGTTATTTTTCTCGTAAATAGTTATTTGGAGGAAACCCACCTCTCTGTTTCTGACGTTTCTGACGTACTTGTATTCTCACTTGAATTCACTCAGACTACATGACAACTGATTATTGCTCTTTTCTTCTAAAGCCTCTTCAAATTGGTCAATTAGTGGATCTACTTTAAAAAGCTAACATATTGAAGGGTTGTTTTATGTGTTCCGCAGATTTATTCGATTAGAATTTATTTTTAATACGTAAGATAAAGATCAACGATGTTCATGTAAAGTGAAAATCTCTAATGAGCATATTGATTACGTTGTTACATAATGATTTCTTGATACTTGGCCATGCCGAAAGAGTTGGAGACTGGCGGTGAACTTTCATTCTTGTAATTGATGGGATCAGTGGTATCTAGTGTTTTCTTGATTCCTCAGACTTCTTGTCATGATTTGAGGATTTGGTACACGCTACTATACAAGATAATTAATAGTTTAACTTCTTCATTATCCATGTGCTCCTCGTGAATGTGAGTTTGAGTTTGGATCAAGGTTTCAAAATGTGTAATGCATGGTAATTCGTTTTCATCTAGCATCAAGCATTACAAATATACGGGTTCGTATGTGAAGTTTTTTAATTATTATTATTATTTTAAATATTTTAAACTACTGAATAAATAAAGTAACGTATTCTAATTCTTTGAACTTCATACACATTTTCTTAAATTTCCAAAAATACATATATTGCTCAAAATTATAAATATTGCAATTATTTGAATTATATATATATTCTTTAAATCTTCAACAAAAATATATTGCCCAAAATCATAAAAACTACAATTATTTGATAATTAATTTCTACGATTAGATTAGACACAAACACCGACTTGAGAAATCTTAAATCTTGTCTAGTTTTTTATCGAATTTCAATTCAATCTTCTCTTCTTCATCCAAGTCATCTTCCATGTCATCCAATAGAAGATCATTTTTATCAGATTCCCTTATTTCAATTTGAAAATTTCTATTACTTCTTGTAGATGATAATATATTATTGTCAATCTCCTCCTCATCATCACAACTATCAATCATTCAACATTGTACATTATTAGCGTCACTTGCTGGTAAAACTAGAGGAAAATCGAAGGAGGAAACTTGAGTAGATAGTTTGCAACTCTACAAAAAATTTATTTTGATTTTTCTAAGCGTCAAAACCCTATAGATTGTTATATATAAATCATGAGGTCATATCTAAGAATTTAACTGTAACCCATTTCATATGGAGAAATAATGTTTAAAATTTCAAAAATCAAATATTATTAAATTTTATTTATAAAATAATTGATTAAACAAATATTTTATTAATTGAACATATTAAGGTCACAAATTTATATAATTTGATCACAAATTATCGAAGTAAATGATCACAAATTACTTTTCATTCGCAAATAAAAAAATTTATAGATCACACTTTATTCATCGATCATAAAATCATAACTTTTATTGACAAAACTCATTTATCGATCACAAATTATCAATTTAATTGGTCACAATTAATTTCGTGGTCACAATTTAATAAATTGTGAGTCACAATTATATTTTTATATCACATTATTTATTTGTCATAAATTAATCAATTTATTGGTTACAATCAACCAAATAATTGATCACAAACACCCTTGTCCCATCTACCCACGACCACCACCACCACCACCACGCGCCATGATCACCATGACAGCCGTCGTCCCACCAGACTGTGTAAAACCAACACCACATTAACGCAAAATCACCACCACAGTAATCACAACACAACCACACACCAAACTTCGACACCATTATCACGGTTAGATCGCGGGTGCCTTGAGCACCACCACCTAAAAAATTACCACAAAAATCACTACAAAACCACCACAAAAACAATATAAAACCACTTCAAACCACAAACCCATCACAAAAAAAAGACAAACCACAAATTTGTCTCCATCGTCGTGCACAACGGTGCTCAGAACACCGTGTAGCGACGATCAGAGCGTACGCTGTTGTGCTCAATGCTCTGAGCTTGTCGCTACGAACGGTGAGATCTGAGAGTCACGCACGGCGACGACCAGATTATCGTTGTGCACGGTGAACTCCTGATCGCCACTGTGCACGACGAACCCTATCGACGTTCAAAGGCAATGGGTTCGTCGCTCACAGCGGCGATGGATTCGCCTCTGCGATCGGCAACCTCTGGTGAAAGAACGAAGAGAGTGAAAGACAAAATGAAATAGAAGAAAAAAATGGATAGGAGACTGTACACAGAGTGAAAGAAGTTGATGGCCGGTGAAGGAGAAAGAAAATGGTACGAGAAATTGTAGAAGAGAATTGAGATAGATAGATAGATAGATAGAAGAAATAAGAAATTGAAATGGGTTTGAAATTTAATTTTATAATAATATTATTAATATTGAATTATCTGATTTTTGTATAAAAAAATTTTTGAAATGATAACTTAAAAATTCCGGTTTCACGTAATTTCCACTTAATTTAATGCTTGTTGGGCTCAATTTGCTTTTTTTTCTTAATTTATAAAACTTGCTTGGGTTTGTTAGGCTAATTTTGACACAATTTTTAATACAAATATGTGCACATTTTGACCTTCAAGTGTGCATATGCGGTAAATGAAATGGATTGATCGCATTATCATGTGCACACCTCACATGCGGGACGTTTTGAAAACGCACCGAGTATATGCGTGCATTTTAGAACATTTTTTGGATTATGGACTAGTATGAATGTGTGAAAGTGAGCTTGTAAATTTACTAACAGAATCTTTGCCCATTTGAGGAAACAATTGAGGGACACTAGAATTGAAATATCTGATCTGTGAGAAAAGGAAATTGTGTATATTATTAAAACTTAATCTCCAATGTGGAAGGACTGCTCTTCAATGTCTTGAATTAGAACTGATATATTGAAGTGTGCAGCTCCACCAGATTCCATTGCACTCTCTGAGATCGTCTTGAGCTCTCGGGCTCTGGTTCGTCTCTTTTCACCTTCTTCCCCTTCGTCCATTAGCTGTTCTATAGCATTTTTAACTTGGTCTTTCTTCACGAGCACTCCGACTTTCTCCTCGTCTCCCCATCTAACTGGGAGCTCGACTCCCACTCGAATCCCAATCCTCAGGATTTCCACAATAAGTTTCTCATTGAAGAATTGTTCTGCAAACATAGGCCATGTTATCATTGGCACGCCAGAGCACACGCCTTCTATTGTTGAGTTCCAACCACAATGTGTTAAGAACCCTTTTATTGCAGGATGGGATAGAACGAGAACTTGAGGGGCCCATCCTTTGATCAAAAGTCCCCTCCCTCCAATCCTCTCCTCAAATTTCTCCTCCGATAACCATTTCTCAAACTCTGGAAATCTTTCTCCTGTCTTTATTACCCAAACAAATGGATGTTTTGATGCTTCCAAACCTAGTCCGAGTTCTATTAGTTGCGATGGAACCAGACGACACTGGCTGCCAAGGCACACGTAAAGAACAGTCTCCGGTTTCTTGGAATCAAGCCATTCCAAGAACTTTGTTTCATCAATTGAAGCTTTATTCCCTCTCTCAATCTTGTCCAAAATATTCCTGTTGCATAGAGCAACCGGGCCGATACACCATACCTTTTTGTTGATAGCATTTCTGTATTCTTCCACACAGCCATTCTCCAATTCTTGGAAAGTATTCACCACCACCCCATAAGCACTCGATTCGGCCTCTTGCATTTCGTCCCTAATATCATCCAAATCCGGCGAAGTAACAAATGCTCCAGGCAACTGAGCTTTTGTTATTTCAACCCGCATGGGAATTCCAGGAATCACAAAGGGCTCCAAATCAGATTTTACAGAAAGATGAGGTTTGTAAAGTTTCACATAATGGGAACTTAGGAGTGAAAAACAGCTCGTCCCGTGAAAAACAATCCGTGGTACCTTGAACTTCTTGGCCGTTTGAGATGTCCAAGAAAGGCACTTATCAGAAATTATGCAACTTGGAGGAAGATTATGTTGCTCTAAGTACTGTTCCAATGGATGTTGTAGCTGATTCAGCGCGCGGAAAAAGTTCCTTATTAGGTTCCTTGAAGGGACGCTATCAAGATTCTCACATCCCAGTGGCAATCCTACTTCTTGACAGGGAAACGGAATTTCTATTAGATCAATCTGCAACCCTGCAGCATGTGCGCGACGAATACTACTGGAAAACCTGTACGCGTTGTGTGGGGTGGTGACTAAGCTTGTCACCACTCCATGCTCAGCTAATATCCTGGCCATGTCTATCATGGGGATCATATGGCCTTGAGCCAACAACGGAACGAACACAAAGTGAAGTCTTCGCGGATTGGCTGCCATGAGTTCGGATAATTTTCTTGGATAAATTTTCCGGAAAGGAAGTAGAGAAAAGTAAATTAACATTGGCCGAAGATGTTACGCCCCATTTTATATTTTATTCAAAGTAAAGTGCTCTACTAGTCAAGATCAAAGTCAAGTAGGGATTTATATGGAATAAATTATTTTATTGTGGTTTATTTTACAATTGACAATATTTGAGGGTGTTAGATGGACATCATTTAAATTTGGGGAATTATTATCATTGGAAGTTATATGACTAAGGGTACGTTTGATTGCAAATGTGAAATTTGAGTAAAAAGAAAATGAATTACAGGGAATTGAATTGACTAGAATTTGTTTTTATTGGGAATTGTAATTAATTGTGTTTGATTGATATAATTTTCCACTTGGAAAATGTTAAAAATTTAGTGTCCGTTTGACTTTATTTTTCATGAAAATTGTCTATTAAAGTGATATTTTTTTTACCATTGAGTCTAGAATTTGTTTCAATTGCCAATATATATATATATATACATACATATATATATATATATATATATATATATATTTTAAATTACTATACCGAATACCATTCGTTTGACTTTATTTTGCATGTAAATTGTCAATAAAAAGTGATAAATTTTTTTACCACAGTGTCTAGAATTTTTTCCAATTGCAACAAAATAATAATAATAAAAAAAAAGAAGTAACTTGGAAAACCAATTTCCACCAATTTGGTGGAAATTGGTTTTGATTGGGTGGAAATTGGTTTTCCACAAAACCAAGGAATGTGGCCGTATGAGACAAAAGCAAGAAAATGAATTTCATGACAAAAAATGACTATCAGACAAGCTAAAACATGGAAAATGGAACCATGACTATCAAACATAGCCTAAATGTTATATTAAATGGAAAATGAGGGACTCACTTTGCAAAATTTGCGTTAGTGCTCCACTAACTTGGCCATTTTAACTATTTTTCATTTTCTATACATGCACAGAAGCTTAGGAACGGTATGGCAGAAACCCGGAAAGAGAA
Source organism: Fraxinus cuspidata (assembly GCA_903798385.1). NCBI lineage: Eukaryota > Viridiplantae > Streptophyta > Magnoliopsida > Lamiales > Oleaceae > Fraxinus > Fraxinus cuspidata. The sequence goes on from CAIGRP010036680.1 coordinate 15,774, forward strand.
AGGAAGAAAAAGAAGAAAGAAAATGGTTTTAAAAAAAAAAAAGGGAAAGAAGGAATCATGTGCTAACTTCGTCAAGCTTGAGTTCAATTTCTTCATTTCTTAAAGAAGTAAAATTCTTATGGAATGATGATTTAAATTTTATAGGATTCTAAGTTGTTGGTTTAATTTTCAGATTAAGTGGGAGGAGTATAGTTTCAAACAATATTCTTGATTAATTATGCTAATTGCATAAGGTGAGCAATTTTAGCAAACCCTAGAATTTTTTATTGGATTATTGAGTAAAGATGGTTTGTGTAAATGACTGTGTTGATGGAATTACTCACAAGAAAACATGAATTTATGGAACAAGAAGAAAGTTAAATTGGTTGAGTTGTTGGTTGTTAGTTTTCACTAGATTTGAAGGTGTGATTATTTCTATGATTGGGATGAAAGTAAAGTTGGATATAGTAAATATTGGTGAAGGTATTAGAAAGTAAAATTATCTCTAATTGATTAAAGAAAATTTATTCATGTATCGAGAAATTAAGTTTTAGTACTCATTTATTATATTCAGAGCCACTCGGTATGATAGTGTTAAAATTGGTTATTTTGTATCATATTTCATGGGGTGATGAAAAGATTGAAAAAGCTTATCAACCTTCGTAGCTTGTGGCTTTCTTGAGTGAGTGGAAAAACTTATTTTTTCAGAAATAAGTATTTACTAAAATTATGGTAAATAAGAAAGTTACTTATTTTTTATAGTTGAATTGACATCGTGATTTTCAGAATAAAATGGATTTTATAATTAGTTCATTTAAAAGTTAAATTCAGTTCAGATAAATCATTTTGTTGTCATGTTATATTAGTATGTTCAACGTCTCTAATGTTATTTTTAAAACCATCAAAAAGTACCCAGGTGATTTTACCCACTCTACATTGGCGTGGATGTGTTTTCACAGTGTATGACCATTGTGGTGACTTTACAAGCTCTACACTATTGTGAATGTGTTTCCATAGTGTATGACCAGATTATAGTATTTGAGCACCTCTGCGTGCATATGACAAGAATTTCAGAATTTCGGAAGTGAACAGTTTTGTTATACATATAGGTTGCATGAGTATTGTTATTTCGGGCACCTTTTTGGTGTGATTTTTCAGTATTATACAATTTATCAGCTTTCAGATTGTATAATTTAGTTTAGTCAATTTACAGAGTAAAGATTTCAGCTTATAGTACTGTAAAAAGATATTTTCACTCATTTTACTAATATCAGATTTCTTATATCCGTTATACCTTATAGTTGTTTATTCAGAATAAAGAGTAAAAAAATTTATTATTCTACCATGATTTAATGTTAAAAGTATTATCAGACTTTCTTAAAGTGTAATAGCATAAGTAAGAATTTTCAAAAAGTTTGCATAAATGGAAAAAGTATACTTATTTGCGATCTATCCCCGTACTGAGTTATAAACTCATATATTATAAACTCATATATTTTGTCACTATTTTCCTTATGAAATAGTAGCTGAGTTGAGCCACACATTGTCAGTAGTTGTATGACTCATTTTGTCAGTTTAAATAGTTCATATTTCTTTTAGGATACATGTATCTTTTGTCAGAAAAGTTAATTTGTAATTTATGTATCCACATCATGGGCTCGTTGCATATTTTGTAAGTTTAGTGTTTTTAGAAACTTTTGTTTGTTAATAATAGTAAATGTTGATTTATCAGTATTGTATTTTAAATAAATTGTGTATTTAGGGGTTGGTGTACCATAAATTTAAATTATATGTACATGTTTGAGAAAATTGACTATTATTAAGGGGATTTTAGTCTATATTACAAATAAGACTTTGTCATTTATAAAAATGTCATAGTCAAAGTTGCATTGCTGATGGGTTTGACACTTAGCAGTATCTAGCATCGGCGCACAGCATGTGTCTGGTCCACTAAGGTGATTTGGGACGGATTGTGTTACAAGAGGTTTTGCATATTTAGAGTCTCTTCAAGTCTTCTAAAGTCAGCTTGACTGATTCTAAATTTGGATTTTGGTAAGTGAAACACGTTGTAGTGGAGCCACAGTTGGTGCACTTTGCTGTGGTCTGAGAGATCGAATTTGATCAAGTCAATTCAAATGCACACATCAGGTTGAGTTCACATCCACTTATTCTTGTTGTGACTCGAGTCGTGATGTAGGTTATAATAGATACATAGTGGTGTAAGTTTAATTAGATGTCTGAATTCCAAGTCATAAAATTGGATGGATATACAAAGTCACAAATGGTGTGAGATTTTGATTTTTGCTAATGTGAACAAATTAGACTAAACTTCATTTTGGAATATACCACATGCATTTGCTTGCCAATTCATGGGTCAGCGCACGTGTCTCACGAAAATAAACCAGACCAGTTTTTTTTTAATTCTTAAGTTTTGAACATCGAACAACATGGAACATGCAATATTAGGTATTGTTTTCTAATTGTTTGATGTTAATTGGAGTATATAGGTTGGACTAAGGTGGAGTTGTGACCTGTCATTAAATTATGAATGTGGAGATCAAATTCCAACTATAACTAAGTGCTAGTACAGACTACAGCACTAGAATAAAATAGGCTAAAATTTATAATGATTAATTTTGGATAAGTCTCGAACATATTAAGCGCTGTTTAATAGGGATTAAAATCAGAGTTTTAGTAGATTTTGATCAAAGTTGATAAAATGTGTGGTTAAAAAGTTGTGAGATCCGAAAAATATGTGATTAAAATTAATTGTTGATTTAGACTGAATTAAATTTTAATTTTAATTCGTACCAAACAGGGCCAAAGTTTATAGGACAGTTCTACTTTTGGACTCGACCCTTAACTATAATTTTGTGATTAATTTTTTGGTGGAGATCGCTCCGGGTTCACTAGGGGAGCTCGCCCTTTTAAAACCTTTATAGACAAGGGAGTTCTTTAATGATAGTTCTTTTGATGCTTTTACTCTTCCAAATAATTTCCTCTATCCGAAAAATCAGAAAACTGCTACCTCTCTTATTTGGTTCACATAAAATTAAATTTTTAATAGATTTTGATAAAATGTGTAGTTAAAATTGATTAACTTTGACTTAGATTTTAATTAACTTTTTGAGCTGAACCAAATAGGTACTAAATTTTATTTTAGGTCAATTTTGTTTGAGCCCTTTTTTTTTTTTTCAAAAAAATGCATTTTGCAACAGTGTTATGATGGAGAATGCAGGGTTAAAAAAAATAAAAAATTTTGGATTTACATTTAATATTATTTTATTGAAAAATGTGTAATTGAAATGAGATCAAATGACCGGTTAAGAATGTATTTTGACGAAAAAATGGGCTCAAATAAGGACAAATTAAAAGATGAACAATTTTGTAAAGGAAAAGACAAAATAATAATAAAACGGAACATGCTTCAAAATGGGCTTTAGCCCTGTTTTCAAGTACTATGGTCCGCCCCTGATTAATTGATAAGCAATCTCTCCGCGTTTGGTGGTGATTAAAATAAAAATTTTAGTTGATTTTTATAAAAAAAAAATGGTGAAATGTGTAGTTGAAATATTGTGAATCCAAAAGAATGTGAGATTAAAATTAGTTGTTGACATTGACTTAAATTAAAATCTGGATTTTAATTTGTACCAAACGTGAGCTAAATATGTTGATGATAAAAAATAAAGTGACACTTCTAGATTAGCTCAGAGAAATTTTAACAGAATTACTATGTAATGTTTTGTTGGAATTTGAATATAATATGAACGTAATTTGCTGGAATTTTAGATAAAGACAATTTCAACGGCTCGATATTTCCTGTTGAGTATTCACCTCTTCATATAAATTGGAGCTTACCGCCCAAGTCATATCTCTAACATAAGTATGTGTGCCACCGTCCTTTTTGGAGAAATTTGATTAGGTGAAGAGCTCGATGCGATCGAATCATCATATGATGTCTAGACCTTGGCACAACACTTTAGGTCATTATGAGTTTGTGGTTGTTGTGATTGGTGTTACATTATAAGGGAATACTTTTTTAATCATGTCATGATTATTTTCCACATGATGTCTTTCATGAGTTGACATGTATGAGTGGAGCCCTTGGATCGACCTTTTAATGCTATCCTGATTGGTTTCAACGAAAAAGGATGACTAGGTCAAGGTGGACCCCTAATCCAATGTGAATATTCATATCGACACCAACAATTGTTCTCCAAGGTCTGAATTCTATCTTTGGAGACATTAGACCTTATTTTCTGGGTACAATAAAAAGAATGCTCTCTATTCGATTTTTAATTTACAATAATTTACTTAATGTCCATAGAAGACAACGCGTCATTTTACGTTAAACTTTACAATACATTGGGTATAATAAAAAGAATGCTGAACTTTATGTCAATGGACTCCTATTCCTGGATTCTTGGTTGGACCAACTCAACCGAAAATTTCTCATATATCTTTTCTTTACATTTAGAGCCAGAAGCAATACGAGCAAATATCATCTCATTTTTATGACAAATTCTATATTATGGCTATCTTCCACTAAGCATAAAGAAATAGGGACAATATTTCATGTTCAGTTCCATTGCTGGACCTGGCGATCAAACTCTTGGTGAGGTTACATTAATCAACATGAATCTCAAATTTGGTTCAGATGCAAGTCTGTCTTGAATCAAATCGCCTTTTCGTACATTATAGATAAACTTGAATCCAAACAACAATTGAGATCAACTTAAACTGAAAACTAATTTCCTTCTTGTACAATGTAATAACAAGAACTATGATCCCAAGGGCAACCGTATTTAGCAGAATAATGCTAATGCTATCTTTACATCATTGATCAAAGTTCAAAACCATGCAAAGTTGCATGTATTTTCATACATGTACAAACAAGGCTCTGCTATTACATTAACTGTAGCTGCTATTCTACTACTACTACTACTAATCTCTCTCTCTAACAGTAAAACATTACTCTTTTTACATTTTCTTTGAGAGCCGGCAATGGGCGTACAGACTCTCCCACTGCTCTTGCACCCTTGCAACCTTGACCGGTACTGCAGCCATTTTCCTGAACATCCGGTTCCATGTAAAATCTTGCCCGAAATGCAGCCAGATGTGCATAATAAGCGGGAGGAACTGTGTAAAACCAACAAATCATGAGTCATTTGAACTCAAACTTGAAACAAAGAACTGAGATTCTCCCAAGGAGATGAGAATAGAACCCATGTCATATGCATTGCCAACCCAACTTAGTATATAATTATGTATGTTCATAGACGGTCGGGTCTTGATCAGGAAAAAAATTGCCAGGTTGGGTTGGCTCTCTCTCGACCTCAGTGTAAGAATACGCTATATAAGCGATGAAATGCCAGTTAAGGAACAAGTGAATGAATTGATCATTTGGTATTTAAGTAACCTATTGATGAGTTTCTTTGATGATGGAAATAAATACTGAATTCACTTCAAGAGAAAAAGATTTTCTTGAAAGGGCACACTTTCAATTTTAAAATTATTATGGTCTCTACCACTGGCTCTCACCGGGCAGGCAGCAGTACAGATAAGTACTTAAAAAGAGATGGTGCCAGAAATATGTCTTCACTTACCCACGGAGACAGAACGCGTGCATCTTGCATATGTATAGCAGAGATTATTTGTCAACAACTGAATTCCATCAGCAGTAAAATTATTTTCATCCCAAAGGACATGGTAATGTGCTGGCCGACTAGTTCCCTGAATGTCAATGAAGAGGTACAAAGTCATGAACTTCCAAAATCCTAGATGCATTGGTGAGCAAAAATATCGACTAGAACAAGTGAGATGAGATTGGCATAAATGGTGACACCAGTGATCTGTGTTTTAGATATGTAAATGCACCAGTTGTTTAGAGACTTGTGAAAATGAAATTGACCTTGTGAATGAGTTCAATTGAAGTTTTATATGATAATGAATTGAACAAGCTAATTGGGTGACAAAAGTTCCGTTTTGAAAAGTACTAGAATATGACTTTCTAGCAGTACATGGATCAAGATCAGAACGAATTAGATTTTCTTTTATGCTTGAAAAGTTGTCTTACATTTATATTGTCAGATACTAAGCAACAGCCCTTTCTATTGATATTCTGTATTACACATTATAAAAGTACTGGTGTTTTACCTGAATACCAGCATGGCTACAGAGATAAAAGTCAAACTCCGTTGGATGACAGATTTTAGAATCAACCACTGTGCCTGCAAAAAAGGGAAAATGATATTATTAGACTCAGTTACGAAAAACATTAGATAAGTGCACATTTCTTGGCAAGTTTATGAAGAAAGTTCTATTTTGTACAATGGTATTAGGTACCAGGTAATATGTTTCCACTCTTGTCAGTGCTGCTTTTGTCCCGATGGTTGTTTGCAAACAGCCTGGTGTGATGTCGTTTTTGTACCACTACAAATGTCACTGGGGGTTGGTAGTTTGGTTCCAAAGAGGCACAAGCCTGCATAAAATTTGTCATTGATTAGGACAAGTTACGCAACAGAGCAAACTGATCTGGGCCTATTTAGGCAGTAACAAAGCTTAAAGAGATAAATTTAAGTACCAGAAACATTGTAACTAACCTTCCGAATTGCATCTAACTCGAATAATAAGACTTGATAGAACTGCCCTTCACTCACGCCATCCCTGCTTATTTTACTCCTCAAAATCAGATACATTTAAAAATACATTTATGTGTGTTGAGTTTAAACTGAATTAGGTTGAATACAAAAACCACGTTGGCATGAACTTAAGAGTGATTTATGTGGATTTGTATCATTCAAGACTGATATATAACAAAATATTGCTTAGATAAAATCATACCAAAGCCATCAAAATAGACAATTCCAAAGATAAAAAAGAATTGATATGCATGTTTGAAAACAATCCCTCTACTCCTTGAAAGAATACAGACAGTGGAAGAAAGGTTAGTATGGCAATATTAAACAACATCACCTCTTTAAGAAGAATAATTTCATTACAAAACAATCGAACATAAAATAGAATTGCATTTTGATAAACAGAAAATATTAAGAAAATAAGCTGGATGTAGTAAGATCCTATCAAATTAAAGATCAATTTCAGGTTCTGCCTTAGGTGATGGACGCAGTGATATTGTTAGCATTTCCAAGAATCTACGTGATGAGATTATTGGATGGTAAAGATCTGCATTCAGCATTAATTGTGTGCTATGACAATAAAGTGAACAAGGTGTAAAATGCAGCAATATTGCTTTCAAAAATACACGGCCAATAAAAGAGTCATATGGACCTGTAAAATATTATCCTCTGTGGTTTTTGCCCAGTGGCCTTTCTGAAGGAAACCAAAAGATCCCTGCACAAGAGGAAAAATACATAAAACATGAATGGGTATATTTCGCTACACCAGCCCCAAAGATAAATTAATATATAAAACAAGCAAAATGCTAGGGATAGGAAAAAGGAAAACCACCATACCTGATCATGCCGCCACTAACTGTTCCACAAACAGGATCATGCCAGGTTTTATATAAATCTTGTATCAGTTCTTGTCTATGAGCTTGAGCGCAAACCAATCCTGCATACTTTGTGACCTCAGGCCAATCTTGAGAAGCTACGACCTACATTTAAAAGAGACATTCTTCAGCAATCTGGCATTTTATCACTAAGAATGGCTTGAGTTGAAGAGATTTACAGCAGCTATTGATGGACTCGTCTCCTCCCCATTCTCAGGGTGTGTCACATCTGCTCCAAATATGATCGTTGGTATGTCACTAACCAATGGTATTCTACAGCTTATAGCATCTAAGAGAACTGTGTTTCTGCCACCCATCTGTTTGACATCATATAAAATGAGCTCAAGAAAAGGAATTATGCTCTGTATGAATTTAAATGAGAAAGATAACATATGCATGAACCGCTGGAAAATTTAAGGAGCCCCATTTGATGTAATCCATAAGTTTTGGATAGTCAAATATGTACAAATCATGTGTCTGTGTACATTTGGTCAGAGGCAAGAAAATGGAGAAATGGTACAAGTGGCTGTGAGATTTTTCCAGGGTGTTGGTTTGCACCAAAAATGGACACACTTCATTTTGTGAAGGAGAGGGAAAAAGGGAAATGTGTCCATCACCGTCTTGGAACCATTTTCTTGTGTTGCAGTTATTTCTACAAGCATCTGTAATCTTATTCTTTACCAAGAATTGAAGGTATGCTTCGAATACTATTGGGTTTTTATAAGTTGAGTTGGCACTCATTTTTCTTGTTAATGATGTAATATAGCAAAATGAAGTGTGACATCAGAACAATCAATCACACCTTAACATTTATTTTCAAGGACACATTAGCCAAATATTGCTTGTTGATCTTGAAGACATGTTTCGTAAGACAGCATTGGGAAATCAAACCCAGATCAGTTTCACATATTCGCTTCAGATCACCTATCATCAAAGAGTAAAAAGCAACCTTGTTATCAATTCATCAAAACTTTTAACATTTTGAACCAACAAATCAATTTTCTTTTTCATGGCGTTACCATATAGGGACCCATTGTTGTCAGGCAAAATGGCTAATAGAAGCTCTAGTTCTTTTCCTTTTAATTTATTCATACAAGCGTGATAAACATGCTTCAAAGCTTTCTCTACTTGATCGGGCCTTGCCGTGTAGATTGGAATGACCGGTTCAGGATTAAATTCCTGTACAAAGACAGCATAATCATTTTATATTTCTTTTTGAAATAAAGTTTAGTGCCATGTACATAACACACACACTTGCCTAGAAGAAAAGTATAAAATGAAAAGAAAGAAATTCTACCATTCCAGATACTTGACACATTTGTGCCAAATCATTGCAAAAACCGCGAGCAACACTCTCTTGGACGCCGCGTGAAAAGTTAATACATGCCCATCGGCTGACAGTCATCCCATTGATCATTTTCTGGATTCATCAAAACACAAGTTGTGAGATGCAAAAAAGCTTTATTTTGAAAGAGTTGCTAGCAATATCTTAATAAAAAAATTAAGAACACACTACATTTTGACATATTTCATCCAAAATATTGAAATAAAACCTTGTTCATCATATTCCATTGACCAACTTGGGGCAAACAATTCTTTTCTTTACCAGTGTCGTGATATTTCAGCTGCATGTAAGAGTGGAATGCAAGTGAAAGAGTGTACATTAACCACAGTTCAAGAAACTTATTAAAGTTTCAAATAGCAGGCATTTATTTTACCCAGGGAGCAGGAAGTACTCTAGCCTCCACAGAAGCTAATTTTTCGCTGATTTTTATCCCAAACTCCTTCGCATATTCATCTTGTTCATATGCATTATTTTGGACAGTCTGCATTCATAGGAAATAGAACATAAGAGATCACTATTCCTATCTTGGTCAACTCCAAGAAAAATTTAACAAACTTCATGTACCATAAGATGACCTTCATGTTATACATCATACTAATTTTCAAATAACTTAAAACTAAATATATGGATCTATTATATTATTTACCAAAGTAAATGCTTTGCCATTTGGTTTTCTGAATTAATCGGCTCAAAAGATTTTTCTTTTATCAGAATTCTCCTTTTTTTCCCAAGGAGCATGAAAACAATATATTATTATTCTTCATGTTGTTGTGATAGGATGTAGACAGCTAAACAAAATATTTGAAATTTATTGGGCTATAAGGAAGGAAAGGTGAAGATATATATTAGTATCACAGGGTACCTGCAGAATGTCATTTTCTCGATCGCGTGGTCTCTGGCATGTCACCTTCAGAAGAGCAGTAATTTGTTTCTCACTCAACCTTTTTGTATATCGTTGCCCCTCAACAATTTTACAGGCCTAAGAAATGAATACCATTAGACCACAAACAGAAGTTTGAAAGAAAGAAAGATGAATCTCAGCCAGAACCTAAAGTTTCTAAGTACATCTCACCTCCATTGGCAAATAGTTGGCCTTCTTCTGGTTTCCTACTTGAAGGCAAGGCAGATGAGTATACTGAATTGTAAAACCATACATTTCTTGAAAATATTCAACAACTGACTTCATGGTTGAGTTGTCATCAACAGGAAAACTGAAGCAACATAAGATAACTAGGTTAACACAAAATAGTATATAGATCTTTACATTGAGCATTAATGTATGTCAGGCTTACACTAGTTCTCTGGTGGGCTGAGTTGTAATGCCAGAAACTCGATATTTCCTTCGTACATTACCACGGTGAGTCACCTCGACTTTCACTCCTCTAAGGGCCTTCTTAACCTGAAATGCAATCAAGGAGCAATTTCACACACAAAAACAAACATAACAGAAAAACAGAGCAGAAATCTATTCTAGTTCATTTTATGCCAGATGATGATGACATGTACCTTAACACGGTCAGAATCAGATAAGGGCCTTGAAAGAACATCTTTTTCTAGAAGTTGGGCTACAAATTCTATAACTGGAAGAGCTTCAATAAAGGCAGCTGAAGCCATATCTGTAATGCAAGAAAAAAAAAAGACAGTATTAGGGAATAGATGACGGTAGTAGTGTCTAACAACACATTTTCAGCAGGAGTTCGGATTCGATATTCAGTTACCAATATTAAGCGACAGGCCCATTTGGGTGGGTCTTATACTCTGGTAGAATCCATACCATGCCTCTAAGCCATCTCCAAGTCTTTGTGGTCTTCGTATTTCTGGAGAAAAGAAGGATCTCCCAACAGGGCAGTACCTATTCAAAATGTGCATATTATTCAGCAATTTCCACGTGTTATCATTGAATGGCTGGCAAGAGAACTGCATGAAGAACTTCATACCTTTTCATTGAGAGCTCTCTCAACACAATGTCGAGAATCTGAAGTGCTTCTGTTGGACCATCCGCGCGCTTGCCAGCAAGAAATTGGCCTAAATGGTGCAAGTTTGCCTGTGCAACAAACCTGATCACAACTTTATATTCCCTCTCTCTCCTGAAATTTTCAAAAAGTACACTTGAGCAGTTTCATAAAGTTAACAATTAGTTGCATATTCAGAAAATATAAACAAACTGAAGCAAATCAAGCTTCAGCCACATTACTAACAACACGAAATTAGTTTCCAGTAGGCACTTAGAATGAACTTGCGAACAATAAAGGTATATTTAACAAGAAAACAAGCAGTATTGTGAAAACCGTGAGTTCTTACTTGGGACCGTTTATTCCATCCTCTTCATCGATAAGCTTGACCGTGAACTCTTTCGAAGCAAAAGGAAGCTCGCCAGCTGTGTACAGACTCTTTCTACCATCATATGCAGGCAATCTCATTCCTAAATCAGATTCCTTATACAATTTCACAAGTTCTGCAATAATGGCCCTGTTGACCAATCTCGATGCCACTTCAGGGGTTATACTTACCTGTAAAAAACTAGTAGGCATTAGAATTGCAGAAAAAACAACAAGAACAATATTGATTAACTTTTATTACTAATAAATGCTATACAAGCAAAGGGAAAGTAAATCAGAAGCCAGTTATGAGAAGAAAACAACAAGTATAATTACAGTGTATGTCAGTTTAAGGGCCCCGATTGTTTATATATGTCACATACCATTTCACTTTAATATATATCCCTGAAATATGTCTAATTTATATGCATCTTATAAGAAAAACAGCTTACATCGTACTGGTTCAAATCCTTGTCTGGTAACTCAGCAAAGAAATGGTTGGCCTTTACAATGCATTTTGTCCCAATTTGCCCATACCCAGGCCTACGAGCAAAACTCAAAGACTTGCTTGATGAAGGAAACCCGGTGTCCACTTCACACAAGTTGCTTTCTGTCCCAACCGACCCATTATTTACGGCTGGTATAATGGCTCTGACTGGTTCGGCAGTAATTGGCTTATTCGCCACAGTGCACGGCCTTGAACTAGGTCGCATAAAGGCCTCACCTTGATCAGATTTTCGCCCGCCTCTTCCCCTTCTTCCTCTAATTTTTGATGGAGGTGAGGACTGATTTTGAGGTTTGAGGTTATGGGGTTCCTGGGTAGGTCCACCTTTGCCATTTTGAGCAGTTTTGTGGTTCTTTTGAACTAAATTAATGGTGTTTTGCAAGTGGGGTTTCACAATAAAGTGCTGTTCTAAGTTTTCATTCATCTTCCTCAAAGGCATGATTATGGGATCAACAAAGAATTTTTTTATTCAAACCGAAATTTCTTGACGAGATAAAACAGTTTCTCCTTCTAATTCTTGCTCATAACCCTTCAAATATACAAGGCCATCTGTATTGAAAATCCATAAACAGAGAAAAGAACAAATGTCAGCAAGATTGCCCAAAATTGCAAAATACATATAAAAGTAGAAACTTAAATTTCACACGCAAAATTAAAAAGGTAAACATTAAAAAACACATCATGAACGCAGAATACAGACATTTCAAACTACATAATAAATTCTCAAACAACAAAAATGAAAAAAAATTTCACTGCAGACGATAAATGAAGAGAATTCAAAATAAAAATTTCACAGAATGCTAGAAAATGGTTAAATAGAACAGTTTTAAACGAGAACAAATTACAAAAACCCATTATTTAAAGTACAGACACGTGCACATATAGTGAGATTATATTACATAATATACACAAATATTATTTAGACATGTATAAGAATGAAATCTAATCAAATAGTGGAAATACCTAGAAGACATTAGAATCCTGCATCTTGTCCTCTTACCAAAACCAAGACTTGTAGCAGAAAAACTGAAAAGTATGGAAAAATCCAAGATAGTAAAGGCACACATATACGCGTATTTGTGAGTCTGTGTCTGTGATTTTATTAATTTATTTATTGTTGGCTATCTAAGTGCATTTAACACAAGAAGAAAGAGAATAAAGACGCTAGGAAGAAAACAAAAAAAAGGCAACAAGTAACGCACCTAAATGCAAAATAAGAATTAAAAGGAATAAACATTAAAAGACTCACTTGGAACCCAAATTACTTCAGTACTCCTTGATAGAAAACGACAGTTCATGAATCAAATCCAAATAACTGATTATGCGATCAAGTAGCAGATAGTTGGCTCAAAGATTTGAAGTTTTAAACTAAAACCCACAAACGAACAATGAACTGAAACCATTTGAAGAGACGGAAATGAGCTTAAAAACGAATGAGTCAATCTTGAAAATAGAGATTAAACCTTAAAGAGTGTATAAAAAAGCTTGGAAGTGGCAAAAGAACGTGAAAAAGAGCTGTAAAGCGTGGATAAAAGGATGGTTTTGTGGGGGGTTTCAGTTCGCAAATATATTGAGAAAGAAAAGATTCAAAGTAATGGTGCCAAGGGTTGGGTGAGGAAATAAAGATGATGATGATGATGAATCTTTTATATATACACGCATGCAATTGCTTTTAATGTCCTCAAGTTTTGCTTTTTTCATATTATATATACATATACGGACTTTAGTGCTCATCTTTGCAGCCTCGGGTTTGTACATGCCACCCACTGAAAAGCTTAGAAAACATATATATGTAAGTATATTTGTGTATATATATAAGGGGACAGTAGGTGGGGGGCTAGGGTAGATGGTGTACTCAGTATATAAAACTTAAGCAGTGAAAACACAGAAGAAGAATAATTCGAACTTGCAGTCCTCACTACTGCAGAGTGAGATTTTAATACATGTCCCTTCCTTTCTCTCTCTAGATTTTTTTTCTTTTTTCTTTTTTTTTTTCTCATTTTCTACTGTAACAATTCACTTTCCTTTTTTTGGTTTGTAGGCCATTTCTTTATGCTGAATATTTGGTCGAGAAATTTGACTTTTTTTTTTAATTAATGCAAAACCTTTAATAGCGCACGGCTACCTAAGCTTCTAATTTTAAGGATCCGTTTGATTGTAAATGTGAAATTTGGGTGGAAAGAAAATGAATTATAAGGAATTGAATTGTCTAAAATTTATTTTACTGTGAATTGTAATTAATTGTGTTTAATTGGTATAATTTTTCACCTGAAAAATGTTAAAAATTTGGTATCCGTTTGATTTCGTTTTTTATAGAAATTGTCCAATAAAGTGATAATTTTTTTACCATTAGGTCTAGAATTTGTTTCAATTGCCAAAAAAAAAATTTAAAATACCGAATACCATTCGTTTGGCTTTATTTTGCATGAAAATTGTCAATAAAAGTGATAATTTTTTTACGAATTTTTTCCAATTGCAAATAAAAAAAAAGATTGGTGGAAATTGATTTTCCACAAAACCAAGGAAAATGTGAACATGTGAGCCAAACCCAAAAAATGAATTCCATGGGAAAAAATGTATCAAACAAGACAAAAGTGGAAGTTGGAATTTGTTTTCCATTTTCCATGGAAAATAATGGCCAATCAAATAGGGCCTAAGTGTATCACTAACTCGTACAAAAAAGCGAGAATAGATNGAATTTCATGGAAAAAAAATTGTATCAAACAAGGCCAAGGTGGAAGTTGGAATTTGTTTTCTACTTTCCATGGAAAATAATGGCCAATCAAATAGGGCCTAAGTGTATCACTAACTCGTACAAAAAAGCGAGAATAGATAAATTGAAAAATAAGAACACAAAAAAAAATAGATTTACTTGAAAATTCTATATAGAAAAAACAACGAATAGAGAAGAAGATAATTTACGATGTCAATTATAAGTACAAGAGATGAGCATTTTGGACCGCTATTCCAAAAATCATGACAAACCCATGCACCCCTTCGGAATCAATGGTGGGCTACTGGATCGGTCGGCTACCACCACATATCCCGTAAAATTCTCATTATTGTAGTTTTACGACGTATTTAGCACCACTTACCTTTATTCACAATCAAGCAAACTATAAGCTTAAAAAGTTTAGACAAGTAAATATATAATACTTAAATAATTATTTTTACTCAGTAAATTACGTAATTAATTTAAATTTATTCCTTAGATTTCTAGGGCAACTCTTCACTAAAGCACTGGAGCTTTGGTAAGATGCAAAGGTCGGTTAAAGGTTGAAAATGGGACCCGCGAGATGTTTGTCCTATTGTTTTATAGAATAATTAGGGTTTGTTTGGACTAATTAGGAACTGCAATTAATAAACGTGTCCTGCCTGCCTCAACAAAACCAGGGTACTCAACTAAAAAGCTGACCTACTTGTTGGGATAATCTATTGTCAAGATTATCAGTATAATGTCATACAGCACAATCGGTACGTTATTTTATGTGATGGCAGATGATTAATCCAATGAAATAGATTTCATAACACTAAATCTAATTGAACTTACCATTTACTGTCATATGGGGACGGTGGTGTAATACTAATGATATTACATAACATTACCAACATAAATTTCAATAAAATTGTTACATCTTTATCGACACGACATGATATCATAACATGTCAAGTTGAGTTGGAAGTATAAAATAAGTTGTGTTAGATTGATACGATTCGATTTTGAGTCAATCTGACACTCTTGATTACTTTCTAGTACATTTTCTTATATATATATATGTGTGTGTGTGTGTGTGTAAATTTACGTAGAGTGGCTCATATGGGCTCCTATATCTAGTCCTAGCTTTAGGGGGATGCCAATTTATAACAATAGGCTTCGTCAAGCTGTGTTTGGATTGGATCGTCGTAACACCTTAAATTAACAGCATAGTAAAAAAAAAGTGATATCTTTATTAACAAGTAACGTAAAATAATAATGGAAAATAGGCTTAAGAATCAATTATGAAAATCACATTTCTCGAGCTCAAAGATCATTAATATTAATTATTAAGTGGAACAATGCTTGGTGTATAATAATTTTGACATCATTGTTAACAACATGTTACGTGTCATGTTGTCATTGAACAGTTTAAAAAATAATTTATCATTTTAATCGATAATTTTTTACCACAACCAATATGTCAACAATGTTGTACAAATAGCATCATTCTTATCAAGTGATAGCATTGTATTTCAATAGTCATATTGCAATCATAATTAGCTTGATGTCATTCCAGTACAAGCTCAATCAAGAATCCTTCTCTGTGTTTTAAATTTTGTTCTTAATCTTGTTTAATGCTATACAATGTACTTTACAAAACAAATTAGAATTGTAACTAATTCGCACTAAAATCAATCCATCCGCGAATCAATTAACTTTGTATAATTAGAATTGAACCAAATAATAAGTAAAAAGTTATCAAACAAAGTACAAGCATAGGGGGATGTAAGATTTCAATTAAAGTTGAAAGTAAGAACATATTGGTTTGGTAGAGTGCAAAGTATATGAATGGTCCCTTTAGTTTTTGGTGTTTGAAGTTTAGGTGGGAAAATTAGGGACAGAATCAAAGTAGAGATTCTACATGATAACTTATTGGACTTGGAACTGTGCATAATTATTGGGTATGCACTCATTCCATTTTGGTTCTTTGTGAATGTTCATAGCATTGTGTTGTCATCATTATTTCTTGACTCTATTGAGATATTATTTACAAACTTTGTGCTTTTCTTATGCTATCTTTGTCTTCTATTGCAGTTATTAAAGAAAAGAAAATAATAAAGTTTACACTTTGCATCATTGTGTCATGTTAAGTTAATCATGAGTACCATTATGTACTTATAGTATATTTGGCAATTTTTAACGAAGTTTCCATTGATTAATAGACCTATAGAGTAACACGATCCATAATATTATCCTTCTGACTAACATTTGAGGATGACTATTCAACATACTAACATTAGGTATTTAGTTTTTACTCTTTTTATATGTATGTCAACCTCGTTTAGACCATTATACTGGCTAAAGAACAAAATTGTTTGACGTGGGAAACCGACCTTGACTTCAGCAATGTAAACCAATGTTTTTTATGTTACATGGCATATCCTTAGTAACATCAATTCTACCTAGTTTTGACTGATTTTCTTATCAAATCAAATATAAATTATCTCTATTATCATATCATATGCATTATTTGTTATTATATCCATAATAATTCAATTCTACCTAGTTTTGACTGATTTTCTAATCAAATCAATATAAAATATCTCTACTATCATATCACATGCATTATTTGTGATTATTTCCATAATAATTCAATTATATAAACCTAAGTAATTAACTATTTTTCAGCAATGTGTTAAGCAAAACATGCGCTCAATACATGTTTGGCTAAGCTTAAATTTCTTGCGTAAAAGCATTTATTTTGATCTAGGTCAAAATTAGAAAGATGCAAGTTTTTTATTTTATTTTGAGGTACCTCATAGTTAAAATAAAATTATCTTGTAAAAGAAAGTAACATATCTGAATATGTTTGAAAATAAAAAAATATTATCCAAATGTATATTTAAATATCTATGGCAGTTAATGCTTTAAAATTAATGGTTTTCAGATTTTAGCCTGTAAAATGTTAACCTTTCTCAAGTAGAATACAGATAAAGGTCAAATGATTTTCTCAAAAGAAGATACACAACCAGCCATCGAAAAGAGAAAAAAAAAATAGTGTATGGGCTATTTTTGTTTTCATGCATTGAGAGTTTTGGAATTGAATATTTTCTTACCAAAATGGAGAGACATGGGCTTTGTTTGTTTTCTTGTGAGTCTAGGATTTGTTTTATCTTAGGTTATAAAACTTAGAAGTGGGAATATTGTGGAGTAGTAGGAGTTGGCATTTGGAGTTTCCTATGTTTCCCTAAGTGACGATAAGGACTAGCTAGGGAGAGTGAGTGCATGTGGGGGTTCTGAGACATAGAATATAAGAAGAAAAGTTCTTTATAACTTGAGATTATAGTAAAAATGAAACGTGTTAAACAAATTAGTTCATTTAGTAGTTGCGAAGTTAATAACAAAACCAAAAAAAAAAAAATTGTTATAGTCAGCTAGTATCACTTCGATGCTTATACGCTCAAATTTAGTCAACACTGGGATTTTTTTGGAGAAATGGAGATGAATTCTTGGGTTTGGATTGAAAAATAAAAAATAGTTTGTTTGGTTTTAGCTTAGATTGGCGGATATTTGTTGTTATCTAGACAAATTAAGGGCATTTTTGGAGGTTAGACGAAAAAGAAAATTGGATATTATTATTAATAAACATATTATGCTTCTTTTTTTCTCCAAACTCTTGATTACTTTCCATGGATACGAAACAAAAATTTTAGTATACGACATAAACTATTTAATAGAATGGTGAATTTATAATATTTACGTGCGAAGGACGTATTTCTCAATGGCAGTTATAGATCTTATTTTCGATGCTATTATTAATTTTGAGTCAAGATTTCATTCAAATAAATTTCGCTGTTAAGACATTGAAGACTAATTATTATTGACCTTCAAGCCTTTATGGCTAACCAAAAGAAAATACTTGAAAAGAGAAGAATCCATGTATTCTTTTTAATGAACCATCTCACATACTAGTGCACAGCAAAAAATGCAAGTAGGATTTGTTAATGGCTTTTGTTTATTTAACTACAATAACAAGAAATTATCTATAATTTTGGGTTCGCATTCTAAAACCTGTTACAAGTTGAAATAATTATTTTTAACATGGGCTCCATGTCAACCACTAACTACATTAGACAGGGGCGGACCCAATATTAAGGTTCGGGGGGGCGGGGGCGAGACTAAATTACGTAAAAAATAATTTCAAATTAGACAATAAACATAATATTCAAAACGTTGTACTTTTTTCTTACAGTTAACATTCAATTCTAACCACTAAAAGTTAATAATCTATAACCAGGCCACGCTTAAGAAATATACAAACTAAACATGTCTTTCGTTTTAAATTTTATCTTCAACAAGTTCCTTGTGTACATATTATAATTATTCTATTTAGAAGTTTCTTGAACTAGCTCATTTAGAAACTAAGCAGTTAGAAAGACAAATATACTTGTATGAAAGTTTTATCTTGCACCACCATTATTATACCTTGTCAGCACAACCCTCCAACTTATAATTGACTTATAATTTATTTTTCTTTATGTAATGCCATCATAGCCACCACTCCAAGCTTTTGAAGATTCAGCTTTACAGCTGTATTAGTAAACTATTTGGTATCTTCTTTTGTATTCCCCTCCGGTATATCAACTATATAAGACTCCAAAACAATGGTGTAAATCTTGTTTTCTTCATCAATACATTCATTAACTTCATTAACAGATGTAACAAATCGATAATTATTTTATCTGTGCTCTCCTCCAACAACCTTAAAGCTTAAAATGACTTTTTCTTCATCCAAAATCTCAGGCCTTTCGGTACTGGTAGACGCTGGCAGCCCTGATACTACTTTACTTCCCTTATGCTGCCAATGCCACCATCGTCAGCGACCATGTTGCAACTCTTGATCAAGTGTTTGTACTTCTGTGGGTAGTCGAAACGACAAACGAATGGCCGACTGCTTGTGCTGTTGGTGTATCAATGCGTTGCATTATGAGGGATGTGCATGTGTAACTGTGTTTGGGTTAAAAATTAAGGGTCCTGGCATTAGATACCCAAATGTCAAAAAATGAATATTTGCACATCAACCTCCAAAGCATGTTAAAAAAAGAAATAAATAAATAAATAGACCCCTGACTTTCCTCAACAAGGGAACGCAGACTTCCAATCACTTCACTAAAAAAATTAAAATAAAATTAGAAGCCTCGTCCAAATTGCTGCATTAAAGGTCTCAACTCGACCTCGAACATAGACGTAAATAACTACGAACTCTAGCACAATCACATCAATATAGAAATGAAATCATGCGCTCAAAGAAGGAATTACATGACAAATATTGTAAACGCATGAACCTCAATGAAAATTTTAAAAGTTGGACTTAATCATGACTTCAATAAAATGATGAGAGAATGCCAATATATATATATATAAGACGTCTATAAAAAGCCATTTTTGTAACTAAAAAAGAAGGATTGAAAACTAAGATCCAAACTTCCACTCTATAAAATGCTGCTTCGGGTTAGGGAAAGTTAAAGACACATCCCTCTCACAAATTCAAACAATCTCCAATTGATAAGCAATTTTAGGCCAAACAAACGTCGGAGACTTCATTTTTCTTCCTTCTACAAACCATTCTATATTCTTTTCTACAAAAAATTAATCCAAAAATACATCCTAAACCCTACCAAAATTATACTAGGAAACTTAACAGCTAGGTTTTAAAATATTATACAAATTTTGAGGTTAACATTTTGACATTGTGTAGAAAATACAAAAATCATGAGAGGAACACAAAAAGGCAGGAAGTAAGAGCGAAAGTAGATCAAGTTGTAAGGAAAAACAAAAGAAGGGTGAATAAAAAAATCATCCCAACGAAAAGGAATACTCTGAGAAGGCAAATTAGAGGTCATCATAAAGGATGATATGATTAACTCAAACGGTAGCTGATATGGCTAGTAATATTCACATGTTGATGATAGAAATCTCATCATGAGATAGCTCTAGATGCAATAGAGCCCTGCATTCTACCTATACAAATAGGGTGAGGAAACAGATAATCAGTGCGGTATGTTAAGAATTAACTCATCCACATCAGCTATGCATTAGCTCCCACATCAGCTATGTATTAGCATCAGCTCAAGTTATGAATCAGCAGTCTATTTCCTTGTTGTCTCAGTGTCGTTTTCATCTATAGTGGTACCACTCAATTTGTTGTAAAAGATTCCCAACATGATTCACAAATTCAGGAACTAACCAAAAGCTATACATTTTAGATTATTCTTTGGACATTCCTTGTATTATATAATTCTCAAGATAATAGCAATGCAAACACGGTTGATTGTCATCTTGTTTCCACATAAATTTAAATTGGTATCAGAGCAGCCATGGCCAACGCCAGTAACACACCACAGAATACTGATCCTCCTATCTCTACTCATGCATTGATCTTAAGTAGCACTGCTACTCCTTTGCTAGGAAGCAACCACCTCTCACCCTTTGGCGTTAACCTCAATGACTCTTGACATAGCTATGAGAGTCATGGGTGCAACAAACTCAAATGAACTATGGACTGCAATTGAAGATAGTTATGGAGTGCAAAATAGGTCCAGAATCAACTTCCTTACTGGTGAACTTCAAAAATCAAGGAAATGAACCATGAATATTGATCAATATTTAAACAAAGTGAAGCAACTTGCTGATAACCTTGAAATTGTTGGTAAAACTATCACTCACACATATTTGATTACACAGGTCTTGGCCAATTTAGATGAGAATTGGAGAACTTCAATCAACACTTATGACTTATGAAAGCAGACTTGAACATCTCAGCTAATTGAGAAATGAGACAGCAGGAATCAACATTGACCAAACCTCAGCTAATTTTTCTCAAAGATCTGGTTCCAATCATCATCATTTCAGATCCTACATGCTAAACATGGGGTCGAAGATTTACAAATTTCAGCAACTACAGAAGTGAAAGAAGAGTTAGAAATCAATGAGGAAACTTACTTGGTGGTGACAGACCAATTTGTCAAGTGTGTGGGAAAATTGGACTTAAGGCAAACATCTGCAACTTCAGATATGATCAGAGATATACTGGAACACCACCAAACCAAAGGGTTAGCTATAACTCTTCATCCATAGCTCTCATAGCATTACCTCGCACAGTGAATGATCAAGCCTAGTTTGCAAACATAGGAGCTAGTAACCACATCACTGCTGAAAAATGAAACATCACTTCAGTCAATGAATATATTGTTAAGGAAAAAATCATGGTAGGAAACGGAAGTAAGTTGCATATTTCACATTTTGGAACCATACACTAAATGATATAACGCTGGTGCTGAAGAAACTGCATCATGTTCCTGAAATTAAGAAAAATATTATTAGTGTTTCACAATTAACTTCAGACAATCATGTTTACATGAAATTTCATTATAACAGCTGTTTTGTCAAGGACAAGTCAACGAAGGAAGTAGTACTGCAAGGGAAGCTTAAGGAAGGGTTGTATCAGCTGGGCTTTCCTCACTAAAGCACTAAGTACCTCTCTTAGGAGTCAATTCTCTCGAATAAATCATACTGCAATCTATCCTCTATTGAATCTAGTCAAGAGTCCTTAATTTTCAAAATTGATGTATGGCACAAGAGACTTGGTCATCCGTCCAGCCAAGTGAGGACTCAAGTACTCAAAATATGTAATCTGAAAGTAAAAGAAAATGATATCAAATCATTTTGCAATGCTTGTCAACTTGGTAAAGCTCATTTGTTACCATTTTCCTTGTCTTCATCACATGCCAAAGCTCCTTTAGAATTGGTATACATAGATGTGTGGGGACAAGCACCCATTCTATCAACTTTAGGTTTCAAATACTATATAACCTTCCTAGATGACTTTGGTAGATTTACCTGGATTTACCCTCTAGAACAAAAATCAGAAGCTTTGAAGGTGTTCATTCAGTTTAAGAAACTTGTTGAAAATAAATTGGCTTGCAAAATAAAAACTCTGCAAGCTGACTGGAAAGGAGAGTATATAACCTTTTCAAATTTCTCAACACAAGAAGGAATCGAGTTTAGACACCCATGTCCTTATACATCATCCCAAAATGAAGAATAGAAAGAAAATATAGGCATATAACTGAAACGGTCTGACACTTGATATGCATCAGAATGATGAAAGACTTGAAGTTTTTCAGCAATCAGGTGATAATGAGATTGAAGAGAGATCTCAACAGAGAGCAAGAATTCAAATGGAGCATCCAATGATCACTAAATGAAAAGATGGGGTGTTCAAACCTAAAGTATACTTGGGAAAATCAATAGAAAATTACCCAAAGCCTTCAGAACCTAAGAGTGTAAAAGAGGCTACGATGAATGATGATTGGAAGAAAGCTATGGGGGAAGAGTTCAATGCTCTAACAAAAACCAAAACCTGGAAACTTGTGCCCCCATCACCAACCTGCAACATAGTAGGGAATAAATTGATCTTCAGAATTAAGCACAACATAGGTGGATTAGTGCAGAGGTTCAAAGTCAGACTGGTAGCCAAAGGTTTTCATCAAAATCCTAGAATTGAATTCTATGAAACATTTAGTCCAGTTATTAAACCATCAACCTTGCGAATCATACTTACTCTGGTAGTTACAAAAGACTGGACCATTGGGCAGGTTGACATTAACAATGCCTTCTCGAATGGAAAACTTGAAGAGGCAGTTTATATGAATTAGCCAGAAGGATTTATAGACAAATCAAAGCCTAATTACGTTTGCAAACTGGAAAAGGCACTCTATGGATTGAAGCATGCACCTAGAGCCTGGTATGACAAATTGAAAACAACATTCTTGAGCTAGAAGTTCAAGCAATCTGTAGCAGACACTTCACTATTTTACTTCAAGGATGAAATGCAGATAATCTTTGCACTGGTCTATGTGGACGAAATTGTTATAACAGATAAGGACAAGGATCTACTATAAGGATTCATAAATACATTAAACAAAAAATTTGCACTGAAAGACATGGGAAGACTGCATCACTTCCTTGGAGTAGAGGTATAGTATGATTCAAGACTCCACCTTACACAAACAAGATATATTACTGATCTGCTTAAGAAATTTGAGTTGCAAAAACCATGCCCTACACTATACTGGCAAAACAATGTCCAAAACTGATGGATAGGTATTGAAGGATCCCACAATGTACAGAACTGTGGTAGGAGGACTGCAATATCTCACACATACCAGACCAGACATTACGTTTGTTGTTAACAAGTTAAGCCAATTTCTGCAAACACCAACATCCACACACTGGCAGACACTGAAGAGAGTGTTGAGTTATCTTAAAGGAACAATGAATCATGGGACGTGGATTCAAAGTGGTAGATTAACTCTGAATGGTTACTCAGATGCAGATTGGGCCTTCTATCCGGATGATAGAAGATCAACAATAAGCTGTTGCATTTACTTAAGTGATAACTTGATAGCCTGGTCTTTAAAGAAACAACATGTAGTGGCACGATCGAGTACAAATTCAGAATACTGGGCTCTTCCATCAACGGCTTCAGAAATTGCTTGGATTCAATCATTATTTCAAGAACTGGAACTCCCATTAGCAGCAACTCCAACTCTATGGTGTGATAACATAAGTGCAGATGCCTTAGCTGCAAACCCAGTGTATCATGCTAGAACAAAACACTTAGAATTGGACATTCATTTCATCAGAGACAAAGTACTTGCAAAGGAACTAGAAGGGAAATATGTGCCTTCCTCAGATGAAATTGCAAACCCGTTAACCAAAGGCCTGAATCACTCAAGATTTCTTTTCTTGAAGGACAAGCTTAGAGTTACCTCAAT
Organism: Fraxinus cuspidata; assembly: GCA_903798385.1. Classification (NCBI taxonomy): domain Eukaryota; kingdom Viridiplantae; phylum Streptophyta; class Magnoliopsida; order Lamiales; family Oleaceae; genus Fraxinus; species Fraxinus cuspidata. The sequence goes on from CAIGRP010036680.1 coordinate 39,971, forward strand.
ACCGTCCAGCTTGAAGGGAATGTTAAGAATTAACTCATTCGCATCAGCTATGGATTAACACCATCTCAAGTTATGAATCAGCAATCTATTTCCGTGTTGTCTCAGTGCCTTTTTCATAAGTAGTGGTACCACTCAATTTGTTGTAAAAGATTCCCAACATGATCCATAAATTCAGGAACTAACCAATAGCTATACCTTCTAGATGATTCTTTGGACATTCCTTGTATTATAAAATTCTCAAGATAATAGCAATGCAAACACGGTTGATTGTCATCTTTCCATATAAATTTAACTCGGTATCATCCCCATTAGAAGACTGACTCACCTTATTACCTACCACAAAGGAGAAGCCAGAAATAACAGCGACAACGAGCTCTTAGTGTGCCAATGTTTTTTATAGGCTGGACATAGCAAAGGATGCCTTCCAAAAAGAAGAAAGGCAAGCACTAGACATAAGAGGTGTATAATTGAGATATAACCATACAGACGAGGAAAAAATCCCAATGTAAAGTTGAAGGGCCTTGAGGTCCTACCAGCCATTTTGTCACTATCATGCACTTGAAAGACATGTAGCAACTTCAAGGAAATTGCATGGCGAATGCCCAAATTAATATCCATATGAAATGAGAACTTTGTCGTAGATTAAGTATTGTAGATACCACCAGGCATACGACCATGATGCTAATGAATACAAGAGCCTAAAAGAATATATGATTATTTTAATATCTGAATGGGAATGATTAAATGATAAGAGGGTAGAGGGTCATATAGACCCTGATTAGGATGCTCTTCATAGCCTCGAAAATAGAGGATGAGCATATATTCATCCCCTTCAAGAGATTCAGCCAGAGCCTCATATTAAGCATAAATAGACTCATCATTTTTATCTTTTTTATTGAAAAAGTATACATGTTAACTTGACAATTTATTATTATTTTTTGGTTTTTGTATTTTGGTTAATATCTGGTGTACTTTTACAATTTTATGTAATTTCCATTTTTAAAAGGCCAATAAGGAAAATTAACGCAATAAGTGCTTGGATTGCATCATTTTCAATTTGACAATCGCATTATTAGTTGCAACCTAAGCTCAGGTTCAGCCAAACACCCTAACTTGGTGATTATAGTTAGCACATGTATGTTTTGACTTTTGTGTTGATATGACAGGTAATAATTCATTGGGTAAAATCATACAAATTACAATATTGTGGGTTATCAAAACTAATAGCAGAAAGTTGAAATTTAGAATATTGGAAAGAAAATTCTTCATTCATTGGAATTAACCAAAAAAAAATGTGAGTATTAGTCGCCTCACACGATCTTTGTGAGCACAATTCTGATTGGTAATACACCATCTTCTTGCTTATGTTCCATATGTAGCTCCACTAGTTTGGAGACAGCTAAAGCTAGTTGGTTTCAGTGGCACATCCATGAATGAATCTCAGCTAGGGTGGTCATTGATCATCGATAGTCAACGATCACAATAGCAATGTATTTTATTAATATTTAATTAAATAATATTAAAAAAATAATACACACACATACATACATACACACACACAAACACTAAAAACACAAATCCCCAATTTATCATTTCTCACAAATCACAATTCACAAATTCACAAATTTCCCAATTTTTATAAATCATAAACCTCAGCAACACACAACCTGCTCACAATAATAATTCATAAAACATAAGTCATTTTCCAATAAAAAATGGCATCCAAAAATTAACTTAAAAAAAAAAAAAAAGAGGTTCAGTGGCTTACACAATGGCGGCAAGTAGTGGCGTTGACGACAGCAGGTCACAAATGCACCATTATCCTAGAACTGCCCTTCTAAGTTCTAACATCAACTAGGAAAAAAATCATAAATTTAGATGGTGTACTATGTACAAATGTTAAAACTATAAAAAAAAAATTAAGACAAATCTTCATAAAATGACTGATTAAGAAAAAAATCAATTAGTCACAAAGTTGAAGGCTCGACGATGGCATCGGGGCTGCCAATGCGCAGTGGGAGAGAGATATAGCATGTAGGGTTTGGTTCCGCCTTTCACATTTGTCCATCTTTTGCAAAATTCAATTTGTAGTATGGTATGGGGCTCGGTACAATACAAAGATAAATTAATGGTCTAATTAAAAATAAAAAATCTAAAGCCCAAACTTATATCTTTTTTCTCTCCCCTAATACGTTCGGCTTCTTCCTAGTGACTACTGCAACTCTACAACCAGAGGCGATACCCATCCGTACATTCTGATAGAGTGAGCACGGGCAGTCGTGCCACCTCGTCAGGTGCTGCTCCACCACGGTTGATTTAAGTCTTGAGTCTCACATTTATTAGCATCTTAGTATGGGACACATCTTCTTTTGGCATGATTTTTGGATACGAGACTACTCTGTTATCCTTATTCTACATTTGAACTACACAACTGCTAAGGTTCATGATTTTTTTATGACGTCAAGATTTTGGCAACTTACTAGAAGTACTTTTTTAATGGATTGAGAATCTACCCCTGTGTTTCCATGTCTCTGATTGGATTGTAACCTCAAGGGATATATCAAGTTTACACAGCATTTCGTTCGATCAGTTTGCTCAGTTCAAGATATAGATTGTTTGACATGGAGCTTCGCCATAGCTATGGCAATTTCCTTTCTCTGTTAGCACATGTAGGAAGAGTTGCTACCATTTGCCATAGTTATTCAGCGACAGGTATGTTTTCATTTGGCCTCTCGATGTTAGTGACACTTAGAGTTGGATACCATTGATCATTTATTTACAGCCTTTAGTATATTTAGCTAAGTATTGCAGCATTGATTTTAAAGGTGGCGATTCTCTTGCCCATTTGTTCGTTGTGGCCACATTTGCATTATCATTCCTCTATTGATTTTATAGGTTTTTTGGATTATAAGGAATAATTCAAAGTACACGAACATGTTTATGAAGTTATTCAAAGATACATATGTTGTCATTTGACCCCTCGATGCTAGTGATACATATAGACAGAGACCATCCATCATTTATTCACTAGTAGTAGTATATCTGACCAGGCATTGCAGCATTGATTTCACAATGGAGATTCTCTTGCCCATTTGTTTGTCATGGATACATTTGCAATATCATTTCTCTATTGATTTTATGGGTTCTTTGGATTTAAATGAATGATGCAAAGTACATGGATATAATTATGGAGTTATTCATAGATAAATATGTTGCCATTTGACCCTTCGATGCTAGTGATACACAAATATTGAGACCATCCATCATTTATGTATGAGTAGTAGTATATCTGACCAAGCATTGCAATATTGATTTCACCGATGGAGATTTTCTTGCCCGTTTGTTCATTGTGGACACATTCGCATTATCATTTCTCTATTGATTTTATATTTTGTTTGGATTGTAAGGAATGGTGTAAAGTACATGAATATCATTATAGAGCCTTGACGTATCATTTGAAGGGTCTACCCTATTTATTTACCTCATACATCATCTATCCGATCTGTCCATTAGTGAAGGGATCTAGACATTGCCTCATTCTTTGGTATCTCTCTTATTCTCCATTACATCCACTATATTAGTTTATTGGCATACACCGCATGTTAGATCTCATAAGATCAACATTGATGAATGCATTAACGACGGATTTACAAACCAAATGTATTATTCAAGACCGACTGGATGCTACATCCGAGATTTTTCTTCTTCTTATGTGATTGATCTATTCTTGAGTCTGAGCTATGAGCTATTCTAGATAGGATACTACCAGCTCAATAACTTGGACTATTGAACCTGTGGATGGAGGAAAATTCCTCATCATTTGTTCATTGCATTACTAATGGAAAAGGACTATGGTTTATCTAGGGCACTCTTAGACATTTGACATCATCTCTCAGTAGAGAGAAACATGGTTTTTCACATATATCATATGGAGAAACAAGTTACTGATTCACAGACCTCGAAAGGCTAAGACTTGCACCACTACTCAGACGTTTTTTTGATCTTCTGCAGCTACTACGCGCTTTTGTACAGATTGACAGGCTTGATCTCCCTAGTTTTAGAGGTCTTTATCTTACTTGTGGTACTTATTCTTTGTACGGGATATAGTACTTCATCATTTTATTATTTTATATGCACTTGTTTCTTTTTTGTTGTCAAATGTATGCCCCCCTCACTTTTATTCTTGCGAGTTCCATATATTTTATGGCATAGGCATCTTAACACAGTTATCATTTTATGATGTTGCTTGAAAAATTCATTGAAGCTGTGATGGTGATTTTCTTTTAAACTTTGTTTTTTATCACCATTTAACACACATTGCATCTATATTAAATCAAAATTTCATTGCCTACAACATTGTATGTGTTTTTGACTAAATGATGGAACCAACCTTATCTTTTTCTATAATGTTGTTGCTTTGTTTCTTTTACTGTTTTTACAAAGTGAAAGTCTGTACCAATACAATCAACTTTGTTAGTATATTAGGACAAGCCACATTGGTCGTTCCTCATTGTAGAGGTCAAGTTGGGGGCTCGTGATTATTCATACTAACAAAGCTTAAGCAACTCAATACGAGAAACCAAAGCTGTAAAATTTTCGAAACTAGCATACGCTTATTATGGTGCTAAAGCCAAGGTTGGGTGTGAGTCCTTGTTTATTCAAGGCCCTAAGTCATAGCTCATAATTATCTTATGACAGAGGTCTCGATTAACCTTTTTCTCTCTTTCTCCCAATCCTGGCTTATAGGACCAATTGGTAAGAAGATGCCATGGTTATAAAACTTCTTTAACTCGAATTATGGTTATTTATGGTGCTAAGGCCATGTACAAGCCAGTTGTAAGTCACTGTTTATTCAAAGCCCTAATAAGTTCTCTACTTCTTAGACTATAATTTTCTAATGCTAGAATTCTCGGTGATCCTTTTGTTCTTGCTCACCCAAAACTAGCCTTTAATGTTTCTTCCTTTGAGGGCTAGCTTTTGTTGGTATTAATCTTGTTGAAAAAAAAACCATAATTGGGAGACTACTTCATTAAATGAATGTGCTACAACTATTAATAACCTGTAAAACATGGGTGAATAAGCTCATGTTTATCTGATGGCAAAGATAGAGGCCAGCAATATATCCTCAATGGTTTGAGGCGTCCCTGGCTCTTAAGCCTCATCGTAAAATCTTCACTAACATTAAAATCGATGGCGAGCCTCGTACCTTTTTCTCATAATTTTATAAACCCCGTCCTCCAAGTATATATACTACTTGAAGACTAAATGATGGCTTCTCTCCACAAATTCATTAGGAATTATTGGTTCTTTATTATCTTTAAAGACCCAACGAGGATATCAAGGTCACATTTGGACCTCTTTCAGTTAACTCATTTGATAAAATTTAGATAAGTCTCAGGAAGGAAGGAAGATAAGATGAATCTCAAAGAGGAATTAATTTTTTTGTCATGCGCTAGCCAATATATCTGAGGGAATGGAATAATATCTTGAATTGAGAACAGCTTGGAGATTGAAAGTGTATCTCCAAGAAAACAAAAATATGTAGGGAAGATAAGCTAAAAGCCCATCATGGATTTTCTCAGAAAGGAAGGAAGATAAGATGAATCTCAAAGAGGAATTAATTTTTTTGTCATGCGCTAGCCAATATATCTTAGGGAATGAAATAATATCTTGAATTGAGAACAACTTGGAGGTTGAAAGTGTATCTCCAAGAAAACAAAAATATGTAGGGAAGATAAGCTAAAAGCCCATCATGGATTTTCTCCTTTAAACTATATGGACAAACTATCTAGGGAATCGAAAGTATAACGATCGAGCATTGTGCCCAAACCGTTAACTTACATATTGTTCGCTCTATGAGAGCTTGAGCTCATCTTACCTCTCACCAATGTATGCCGCGTCCTTGAATTGGGGAATGCGATAGAAATCCGCGATGAATAGATGGGCTAGGCTCTCCCAAAATAGATATTACGTATGATATAATGACTTGTGTACGAGACCTAAATCTTTACAAAAAGATTGTCTCCTACAAATAAACCTGCAATGAAGACAAGTTAAGAACATATCATGAACTTATACCTTTAACATGTATAGGCAAATTATCTTGGTATTGAAAGGACTCTCCAAAAAAATAAGCCTCAGATTAATGGAGTTATGGATACAAATAATCTTAGGATTGAAAGAGCATTCACTCTTGATAGCCATGGATAGAAAGAATATGTGTAGTCGGATTTCTTTACCTTACAGATAGGTTTGGATTGAAAGTGTGCCTAAGGTTGAAACTAGTAGCCACGAATAGAAAGAATATTGGGGATCAAATTTCCTTCCCTTATAAATCGTCTCGAATTAAAAGTATCACTAATCGAAATGTCATGATTATATAAGTATTGGATTTTTTTGACATATGCTGCTACAAAGTACTTATGCAGCTGAAATATCGTGTCTGGCTTTGAGTTTTTTCTGGACCAAATGTCTTAGTATCAATAGAAGTTTATTTGTTGTGCTTTGACCTTCGTTAAACATAATGTTTTAGAAAATAGGCAAAGCCATTTAGTGATGTAAACAACAATCCAAAATTTTAGCATTAGCACCAGCAAAAACATTGTTAAACCTATTTTTTTTTGTAATGGTTACATGGACAACAGATGTCGGGTCCACTCGTGTCCACACAAGAAAATTTCAACACGTTTTGACCAGAGATTCAAACAATAAAGGATAGCATTTATGAACATGAGAGATGCTCTATGATAGGTGACAAAAATGTTCATGTATTGGTAACATGATCAAAGATGATTGCATATAAACAAACAATCACATACAACTCAACTAAAATAGAAATTATATTAACTCAAACACATAAATAAGCAAGAGAGAAGATCGAATGTGGTTTTTAGTATCAAGAGTTACATTAGTTTCAAATGTTACAAGAGTTGCTTGTTTAAATAGTTCTGGTCGAAGTGATAGCCGTTGGATAAGAACCACGTGGGCTTATCGTCCAGGTCGAAGTCTCACATCACTCAATTTGCTATGAATTTAATACGTTGACAACGGGTCTGCCATCATACACCCTAGGCTGAAAATCCTGATATTATTACAAATATTATATCAATCATTTCTAAAATTGCCTGCAGATCCTCTAAAAGATAGCAAAGGCTTCAGCCAAATGGAGCTTCATACTAGAGGTCTTCGATGTGAAGAGCTTCGGGACAGGGAGCTTCGAATTTTTCTTTGACTTCTTATATAGTGCTTCGACTTCAGGGATTCAGCCACTTGCCTATACTTTGGCTTCAACAACCACTTCTATAGTGCTTCAGATGAAGCGATGGATCACCTCTCTATTGTTGTTTTGCAATAGATGGCAACTCGCTTTGACCATAGAGATTTTACTTACACACGACGCTTTGGGTGAGGCGTTAATTCATTATCTTTACCTATCACTGTGATTTTTATTATGTGGAGTGTGGGCCTTTTGTTTGGACATTTGTTTTAGTTAAAGGAGGGCACCTCCGAAATTTTATTAATATGTCCTCACTTGTATCGGAGGAATACCGTGATTACATGAAAATAATGAGAGCGGTAAATGAGGAAATACTAATTCCCCTATAATGAGAGTAAATGATGAAGAATAAAGTAATTAAAATGAAGTACTACTTCCTTTACAATAAGAACTAATGTAAAAAAAGACAAAAATGAGTATTGAAAGTTAAAATAAAATTCAATCTCTAATACTGGGCAATCTATATTTGTCATTTGTACTAGTTCCCTAATATGTCGTGGGAGGTCAAGTGGTCCATATACCTGATATCGTTGATGATCCCAACCCTTAGCAGCAAGAGCATCTGCAACCTGGTTTTCTTCTCTATAAATGTGGGAGACTGTATCTGTCGAAAGATATGATATTTGTAATATGTCTAAGTATACCCTGAATAGCCCATGGTCCTCCTCCTCTAATGATGTAGTGAATAGTCAATGTAGAATCTGACTCATCCCAAATTGCTGAATAACCCAGTTCTTGAGCTAGTAAAATCCCATTAAAAATAGCCTGGAGCTCTGTCTCTAATATCATGCATGGTCATTACAAAGATGAGAAAGCCCTGATACAGTGTCCTGCGTGATCTCTGATGATATCTCTTCCACTCGAATAACCATCCTTGACGCATCCATCAATATTGATCTTGGAATATCCGATTGATGGAGTGCGCCAAAAAACCAAAATAGGGAGAGATGGTGAAGGGTGGTCCATAAAAATACCAAATATCGGTACAAGTGTCAAATCACCTCCCCAATACATCGCTCGAAACAGTCCTCCCATATGAAGAAAAGAGATCATGCGATAGACCCTCCAAGTTAATGTATGATTATTTATGTCATGCGTTGACTTTTTATTTTGAGAAGTATTCTAATATGGCATGTCATTTGCTTGACTTGGTGGTTCCTCCTGTTATTACACTTTCTTAGAAAGCCTTTAATTTTTGTAGAAGCCTTAATTTGAATGTTAAGTTGTTCTGAAGAGATTGAAATGATACTTTAGTTTGGCTGAAATTTGATGCAGAGACAAGGCACTGAAGTGTTGAAGTTATGCTTTAGTTTGCTGAAATTTGATGTCTATGTTGAAGTAAAGATGAAGCATTTTTAAGGGTCATCTTCAGAGGTTTGAATGTAAGCTCCATTTTTTACGCTTTCTTCATAAGCGCTCATGTTTTCCTTCATGGTGAATGGTTCATCCATACAGAGACTTCACCCATGATGTTCAGCTTCATCCATGGGAGGCATATGATGCCAATCTTGGAAAATTTAAAGGTGATCCCTTTTTAGGATCCACTACTTTTCCGAGAAGCTCATGCTTTCTTACATGGTAGATGCTTCATCCGTACAAAAGCTTTTCCTATGATGATCAGCTTCATCCATGGGAGGCTTATGATGTCAACTTTAGAGAATTTAGATGTGATCCCTTTTGGGATCCACCACTTCTCCAAGGCGCTCATTTTTCTTTACATGGTGGATAGTTCATTCATGCAGAGGCTTCTCCCATGGAATTCAATTTGATCTATGGAAGCATATGATGTCAACCTGGAGAATTTGGAGGTGGTCCATTTTGGGATCCACTCTTTCTCCAAGGTGTTCCTGCTTTCCTATATGATGGATGATTAAGTCATGCAAAGACTTCTTCCATGACGCTCAGCTTCATCCGTGGGAAGCTTATGATGTCAACCTTAGAGAATTTGGAGGTGGTCCCTTTTGCGATCTACTTCTTCTCCGAGGCGCTCGTGCTTCCATACATGGTGGATGGTTCATCCACACAAAGACTTATCCCATGGTGTTCAATTTCATCTATGGAAAGCATATGATGCCAAACTTGTAGAATTTGGAGGTTGTCCCTTTTGGAATCTACCTCTTCTCCAAGGCACTCTTACTTTTCTATATAGTGAATGGTTCATCCATGCAGAGGATTCTCCAATAGTGGTCTGAGTCATCCATGGAGGTTTATGATGTTAACCTTAGAGTATTTGGAGGTGTCCCTTTTGGGATCCACCTCTTCTCCGAGGCACTCGTGCTTCCCTACATGGTAGATGGTTCATCCATGTAGAGTCTTTTCCCATGGTGTTCAACTTTATCCATGAGAGACTTATGATATCGACTTTAGAGAATTTGGAATCCACCTCTTCTCCGATGCACTCATACTCCCCTACATGGTGGATGGTACATCCATATAGAGACTTCTCCTATGGTGTTCAACTCTATCCATATGAGGCTTATGATGTCAACCTTAGAGAATTTGGAGGGGGTCCCTTTTGGGATCAACCTCTTCTCTGAGGCGTTCATGCTACCCTACATAGTAGATGGTTCATCCAACAGAGGTTTCTCCTATGGTGTTCAGCTTCATGTCAACCTTAAAGAATTTGGATGTGGTCCCTTTTGAGGTCTACCTCTTCTCCGAGACGCTCATGCTTTCCTACATGATGGATGGTTTATCCATGTAAAGGCTTCTCCCATGATGTTCATATTCATCTATGGGAGGAATATAATTTCAACTTTGGAAAAGTTGGAGGTGGTCCATTTTGAAAACCACCTCTTCTCCGAGGCGTTCATTCTTCCTTACATGGTGGATAGTTCATTCATGTAGAGACTTCTTTCATAGTGTTCAGCTTCATCTATGGGAGGCATATGATGTCAACTTTGGAGAATTTGGAGATGATACATTTTAGAAACCACCTCTTCTCCGATGAGCTCATTCTTCCCTACATGATGGATGGGTCATTCATACAAAGATTTCTCCCATGGTATTCATCTTCATCTATGGGGGCCTCATCTTTATAGGTATATAAGACGAGCCTCCAGTGGGGTGCTTCTCACGTCTCCTTTCGAAGTGGATTACTTCTTTGCATGAAAGTGGCTTATCCATGTCAAGGGTTCTCCCATAGTGGATAGTTTATCCATAGGGGCTAACACATAGACGAAGATGAGGCCGTGCATGGTGAATATGTGGAAGGTCATGCTTGTGCATAGGCAAAATATGAAATTACCTTCAAATCTTTCAGTAATTTTACGTCTAGGTCCCTCAACTTTTGACCTTGTACACTTTGATCATAATATTTTGACTTTATTTCAATCATACCCATGATAAATTGCATTCAAAGTCCTTCAACTTTTGAAACATCTATACTTGAAACCCTAAGTTAACATTTTTGTACGTCTTTAGCCCTTTTTTCTTCTTTTGCATTGTTTCCCTACAATTTTAATTTTTTGCTCATCACTTGATAGAGGTGCCCTTCTTTAGCGTGTTGTAAAAGAGTCTTCCAATAGCCTCTTAACCAAAGACAGGGAGTCTTCTTATTCAAAGTCACTTCTTTAGCGACCTCTCTTCTTCCAGGAGACCTCTTATTCATGGCATCTTCTCTGGAGACCTCCATCTTTCAAGGGGTCTATTTATTTAAAGCTACTTCTTCAGCGGCATCCCTTGTTTCAAGGGGTCTTCTTATTCATTGCCTCTTCGTTGGAGACCTTCCCCTTTCAGGGATCTACTTATACAAGGCTACTTTTTCAACGGTCTCTCCCTTTTCAAGGCATCTTCTTATTCATGACCTCTTCTTCGAAAACTTCCCCTTTTCAGGAGGTCTATTTATTTAAAGCCACTTCTTAAGTGGCCTCCCCATTTCAGATGGTCTTTTTTATTCATGCCTCTTCATTGAAGACCTCCCACTTTCGGGGGTCTACTTAATCAAGGCCAATTCTTTAACTGTCTTCCCCTTTTCAGGGGATCTTCTTATTCATTACCTCTTTATTAGAGACATCTCCCTTCCAGTTGGTCTACTTATTCAACGCCACTTATTCAACATTCTCCCCTTTTATATGGGGTCTTCTTATTCATATCCTCTTCTTCGGAGACCTCCCTCTTTCAATGGGGTCTACTTATTTAAAGTCACTTATTCAGCGGCTTTCCCCATTTCAGGGTGCCCTCTTATTCATGGCCTATTCGTTGGAGATCTCCCAATTTCAAGAGGTCTACTTTTTCATGGCCACTTCTTCAGCCGCTATCCCCTTTTTAAAGGGATTTTTTTATTCATGGCCTCATCTTCAGAGATCTCCCATTTCCAGTGGGTCTACTTATTCAAAGCCAGTTCTTTAGCAGCCTGCCCCATTTTAAGGGGTCCTCTTATTCACAACCTCTTCGTTGGAGACCTCTTCCTTTCATATGGTCTACTTATTCAATGTCAGTTCTTCAACGGCTTCTCCCTTTTTAAGGGGTCTTCTCATTCATGGCCTCTTCATTGGATGAGTCTTCTTATTCAGGCCTCTTCATTGGAGACCTTTCAGTAAGTCTACTTATTCAAAGTCATTTCTTCAGCGGCCTCCGCCATTTTGGGGGGTCCTATTATTTATGACTTCTTCTTTGGAGACATTTCCCTTTCAAGATGTTTACTTATTCAAGGCCACTTCTTTAGAGACCTCCCTCTTTTTACGGGGCCTTCTTCACCGTTTGAACTCATTGTTTCCATACATTTCATTTTAAAAAAAAAAGAAAGAAAAAGAAGAATTCACAATGTATTCATTTTTTCAAGAAATGTCAGCAATCCGAGTACTGATGTCAACTCCAAATTTCTTTCTTAAGGCTTCCACTCGTTCTTTCTTCTAGAAAAAATCATATTTCAAAGGGGAAGCCAATTAAATATTCCGATAAGCTTTTTCCACGGGAATGTTCATGGTTGTAGTGACGTTCCCAAAGATGATGTCAATCTATTGACCTCATTTTTTGTAATGGTGTGGACAATGGATGTTGGACTCACTCGAGTCCACACAAGAAAAGTCCAACAAGTTTTGATCGGAGATTTGGAAGGAAAAAGATGGCGTTTAAGGATGTAGGAGATGGTCTATAACACGAGACAAAAATATTCAAGCATCGGCAACGTGATAAAAAATAATTGCACATGAACAAACAGTCACATACAACTCAACTAAAATAGGAATAATATTAATTCAAGCACATAAATATGAAATAAGCAAGAGTTTGAATGTGGTTTTTAGTATCAAGAGTTGCATTAGCTTCTTATGTTACAAAATTTGCTTATTTATAGAGTTCTAGCGGAAGTGGTAGTTATTGGATGAGAACCAAGTGGCCTCATCTCCTCAGTCGAAGTCTCACATCACTCAGTTGATAACGGGTTGGCCACCCTATACCCTAGGCTGACAATCTTGATATTCGTTATTACAAACTTTATATCTATCATTTTTAAAGATTGTCTACAAATCCTCTATAGATCACCGTTGATATTTTTCAGTCACTTATATAGTGCTTCGGATGAAGCGTTAGATCATCGTTGATATTTTTCATTAAATCAATTAATATTCTTTTACACACATTATGATTTACTGTTGCATGATATTAGTAATTAGATTAACACTTTGTAAACAGATCTTAAGAAAATAATTAGGTCAGACAGCGAAATTCCCCTTTAGGGGGAATTTAATGACGCTTACCGTTGATATTATCTTATGTAATAATATTTACTTTCAAAATTTTGGTGTAATTCTAAACATATATTCTAGCACATAATTTTACAAGCTCGAAAGTTGCAAAGCAATTCTCTCCTCAAATAGCAAAAAACTAGACACGTATAATAGAATTTACTTTATATCAAATGTGGAAGTGAATTTATTTTATTTATTTATTTTTCATTGTATTGCATATGATGTTTTCACTCTAACCAAATCCATTTTGCAGATATAAGTGCTTAGTTAGTTTTATTTTAATTTCGATCTATCTCGATGACTGTAAGCAAGCGTAGTTAAAAGAGAGGGAAAACTATTCTTTATATGTCCAAAGTAAACTAAAAATCAAAATTTGCAATTGAGTACAAGTGGGTGCACAAACTCTGCCATGCTAGGTTTCACTACAAAAGAAAGATACTGTTATTTGTTTAATAATTTCTGATCTCTACTGGACATTTCGGTAGAATTCGAACCTAGATAAAGTTCTAACCATTATCAGATAAAAAAGAAAGAATGAATCTTGTAGGATTTCCAAGAAATTCTCCATTTTTTTCTGGAAGCGGATGAGCGTCTCACATTCCGTGAATAGTTGGGACATTTAGAAGTATTCAAAAAAGCATTTTGGGAATTAGATCGTGCAAATTTTAGTCGACATGAATAGGTTTGATGTTGCAAGAGAAGGATCCAAATGAAAAAAACAAGTGAGTGTATGGTTAAAGTGTTTATTTAAAATTTGTGTAACGCCCACCAACCCATATCCCCTTCACAAAACACCATGTTATTATCATAGTGGCACCCATTATATACCTACCATAGTGACTTTCGATGCAACTGAGGTTTGTAAAATAGTTTATCTTGGTATTTTTCAAGTTATGTGTGAAATGCACGCGTGCGCACATTATTTTAACTTTTTTAGTTATATTTTTTTATGTTAATCTTGAAAGCCTATAATTGTTGACGACCAATTTACAAGTTCCTAGGAAAGAACTTGGGATAGGTGCATGTGTATCTTCGATTCTATAACATTCACCAAAATTAGAGATATAAATATAAATTTTTAAATTTATTTCGAGTTTGATCGTTTCAATGGTTATTTAGAACGATACAATATTTTATATAAGCAAACAATGTTATATATTCTACGTCCACGTGTCTTGCATTTGAATAAATTGTATATATAGGAGGGGGTAATTGAGAATACAATTGTAAATTGATAAATTTACTCCATTACATTTATTCCACATGTGAGATCAAATTTTTAGATGAGATATTTTTTGACCCATGATTAACTTTATACGTATAATTTTGATCGTAATAAATAAGTTAATCTTATTTTCTAACAATTGAATTTAAGTAATTATAGTTTTCAAAGCATTTAATGTTAAAATTGATCGATCTTTGCCAAAATATCTTTATCAAGTCGATCACATTTCAAGATTGAAGTCAAAAGCATTCAAGTCAAATCCTTCAAGACATATAACTTAAAAGTTCAACGTCTAAGAATAATCATAGACTAGACGTTCATATTCATTTGTAAATGTATTAAAACTTCAATATTTAGCAATGAATGATTAAAACTCTAAAAACTATTTTATGCACAAAAACTATTTTGATAATCATTTGAATAAAATATTTTGATCAAAAGTAAGATTGTTTTTTAAAGTGATACTCGAACTTAGACCAAATTTTAAGATATCACTTACCTTGAAAAATGAGTTGAAATTGCTTTCCGAAAGTCTATATTTTTCAAACATTCAAGTTGGATCAAACGAAGCAAAATCAAAGAAATTTTTTGAAGGCGGACGTCCAACGCAAATTGGTAAATGTCCAAAAAGTCTAAAAGTCAATCTTTTTTTTACCCTTTTGATGTCTGACGTCCAACAGCTAGTTTGTTACGCCCGAACATGTGGTGGACGTTCGGACCACTCATCAGATCTCTCAAAACTTTTGCTTTTTGAACTCTATAAATAACATTTCTTTTTCATTCATTGCAAGAGCTTTTTAGTGCAATAAAGAGAGAAATTCTTGAGCAAAATTATTTGTGCTTACATCTTATTTATTTTATCTACTTATTCACATTGAAAAATTTTGATTGATTGAATTATATTTTGAAATCATTATACTCATTCAAAGTTTTCTCATCTAACACTTTAGTTATCAATTATTACTATTCATTAAAGTGTTAATATCTCTTAGTACTTAGTTCACTTATGTTATTTATTAAGAGAGAATTTTCATTTTAAAATCATTCTTCAAACTTGTGGATCATATTGGGATAACTTAAAAGCTTAATATTGTATAAGGATATGTGTTTTTTATTTATAAGGCATCGAAAGAGTTGTAAGGATTTAGATTGCACTAAAAGTCAATCAATATCGTGAAATTGCCTTACTCGTGACGAATAACTTTGTAACTAAGGACGTAAATCATTGGTTTAGATGAACCTCCACAATTTTATCATTTGCACTCTCTCTTCCCTTTTACTTGAAAGTACTTCATCTATACTTTTTATTTGATTGATTTAATTGATTAATTTTCGAATAAGTTTCAAAAACCAATTTACCATATCTTCATTATTCATTCTTGAGCTTTCAATTGGTATCAGAATAAGGTGCTTGTTTTTTTAAGACTTTACAATCTTGAATAATGGCTAACACTAATTTTCAAAATATTGAGGAGTATTCTACAAATCGGCATCCCTTCTTTGATGGTATAAATTATAACTATTGAAAAGCTGGAATGATTATATAAATTCAATCAATAAATAATAATATTTGGGAGATTATTGAGTTTTGTCCTTGTAGGCCCACAAAGGTTATTAAGATTGATAGTAAATCAGATGAAATTACTTCAAAACCTAGAGAAGAGTATGATGAACATGATAAAAGAAAATTGTCTCTAAATGTTAGAGCAATAAACTTACTCTATTGTGATTTAGATAAAAATAAATTTAGTATGATTTGACAAAACTCTCGAACCGAATCAGACCGAACGAGATCCGAATTGAACTGAACCGAAACAAGCGGTTCTTTTTAAGTTAAATACTCAAACGAATATCTGAATAAAAAACGGATGGGTTTGGTTCAGTTCTCGATTCTAGACCAATAACCGAAGAACCGAATAGGAACCGAATCTTCCTAATTTTTTTTAATTTTTTATCTTAAATAAATCAAATTATTTTATTTTTTAAAATAAATTGCTAACTAATTTATTTAGTCCAAACGCAAAATATAATTTTACTATTTCTAATTTTCAGCCAAAGCCAACTTAATCAAATTAATCTAAATTTTACTCAAATCTCTTATTCTACCGTAGAGTCATTTCTACCGTTCTATTATTGTAAACTAGTCATCTTCCTCTTCCTGTGAGTTTAACAGTCAAATTTATGAAGAACTCAACAAAGAGATGTTCAAAAGATATCATGAGATTGGACTACGTTATTTTGTAAGGGTTGAGATTGAATATATTATAGTCGAATTAATGTAGCATTGTAATATTAAAAAAAAAATTAATTATTGTTCGGAATCACGAAATCGAATAGAACCGAACCGAATGNAAAATTGAATATGTTATAGTCGAATTAATGAAGCGTTATTGTAATATAAAAAATTAATTATTGTAGGGAACCCAGGAAACGAATAGAATCGAACCGAGCCGAACCGAATGGAACTAAACCCGAAACGGTTCCATAATTAAATTTGCACCCGAAGGTTCCATTTACTAAACACTCAAAAATTCAGGTTGAGTTCGATTTGATTTTCTTTAGAACTGAA
>CAIGRP010036697.1:0-16669 GCA_903798385.1 Fraxinus cuspidata
GTAACACTATAAATACCCCACCATGTAACAATAAAGGGCTAATGCAAACTCATATACTTGGAGCAATATTTTACTCTCATTCACTCGTGGCATATCCATATCTAGTCCTAAATGATTGGTTTCTTATTATATAATCGTGTCACGAATATCTCGCCGGAGTACGAAAGGAAACTTCTCATGTCTTTGAGTTGTTCCCACGTCCGGTTTTGGAGCGATCAATACCGTTAATCTATCTTTACGTGTCGGAACTTGATTTACGTGTGCACGAGTGGATCCGGTATCTATTGGCAACATTTTTTAAGGTCAACAGGGATAAAAGGTGAAAACACTAGAGGTGCCATCGAGTACACAAATAGTGTAATTAGCAAGTAACTTAAAATCAGATTAAAATAAAATAATCATCCGTTTCTCTAAATAGTATTTGGAGAACCAGAATTTCTTATAATTACTGCTTTTTAAAACTTCTCAGCCTCTCTACCACATTTTAAGTCAAGAAAATTTAAGACACTTATTCAAGAAAATCCAAGAAACCCTCTCTTCAATGGCAACCAAGATTCTACCTTTCCTATTCTCTCTCATTCTCATTCTCATTCTCTCACTCTTCACTCATCCATCACAGTCTCTCCTATACCACCGTCGCAGCCACCGCCGCCACCATGACGGGCCCGATGACTCTTTATCACCTAGTGCTGTATCCTCTGCTGCTTCTCCATCAAGATCTCAACCCCCAATTTTACTTGCGTTTTTGCATTCCACCTTCTCCTTTGCCGCCTCTTCTTTTCCCTTTATCAATGTTAAACGGCCGACGTATAATTCCGCTGCCGCCACGGCTGGCGGTGGCCGATGGGAGCTTTTGCAAGAGAGCGTCGGTGTTTCCGCCATGCACATGCAACTTTTGTACAATAACAAGGTGGTGATCTTCGACCGGACTGATTTCGGGCCCTCCAATCTCACTCTTCCGGCCGGAAAATGCCGATACAACGATGAGGCCATCAAAGAGGACTGCACTGCACATTCCCTTCTCTACGACATCGCTTCCAACACCTACCGTCCACTCATGGTTCAGACCGACGTCTGGTGCTCCTCCGGCGCTGTCATACCCGACGGAACCCTAGTCCAGACCGGCGGATACCTAGCCGGCGACCATAAAATACGGTTTTTCTCTCCATGGAATGATGATCAAAGCGACTGGATTGAACTGGAAGAGAATTTAACAATTCAAAGATGGTATGCTTCTGATCATATATTACCCGATGGAAATGTGATCATTGTTGGAGGCAGAAAGGCATTTAGCTATGAATTTTTCCCCAAAGATTCAATCAAAAACAGCCAAAACAGTAGCGTTTTTTACTTCAGTTTCTTGAAAGAAACTACTGATCCTAAAGAAGAGAACAATCTTTATCCATTCTTGTATCTTTTACCGGACGGAAATCTATTCGTTTTCGCAAATCAACGCTCTGTAATTTTAGATTACGTGAATAACAAGATTGTTAAGGAGTTTCCGATGATAACCGGCGAGAAAAGGAGCTATCCGGCGACGGGGTCGTCGGTAATGTTACCAATACGTTTAACCGCCGGTGGCGCAGATGGGTCTCCGACGCCGTTGCCTGAGGTGGAGGTGTTGGTGTGCGGTGGTGCAAAGGGTGGCGCTTATGTTAAGGCTTTGAAGGGAATATACGTGGCAGCTTCAAAATCATGTGGGCGTTTGCGGGTCACGGATTCGGATCCTCAGTGGGTTATGGAAGATATGCCCATGCGCAGGGTCATGCCCGATTCGGTGCTTTTACCCACGGGTGATGTCATTATTCTGAATGGTGCTGGAAAGGGCACGGCCGGGTGGGAATGTGCGGTTGACCCAGTTTTGAACCCGATTCTCTACATACCAAACGAACCTGACCAGAGTAAAAGATTCAGTATGCTCAACCCCACCACAATTCCTAGACTGTACCACTCAACTGCTACTCTACTTCCAGATGGAAGAATACTAGTGGGTGGAAGTAACCCGCACATAAGGTACAACTTCTCGGGAGTGTACCCTACAGACTTGAGTTTAGAAGCTTTCTCCCCTCCTTATCTCGGCCAAGAATTCGGTGTCATCCGTCCGTCAATTCTATCGATTGAGGCTCCCGCACATAATGTAATATCCTACGGTGAGGAATTTTCCGTGACTTTTACATTGGGGTTGTATCAGGCTGATGGAAAGTTCAAGATAACAATTGTTGCACCGTCATTCGCTACACATTCTTTTGGCATGAACCAAAGACTGTTAGAGTTGTACTTTGTAGGAGTACAACAGCTCTCCGAATTTGCTTACAAGGTGATTGTACATGCACCGCCATCAAGGAATATTGCACCTCCGGGTTATTATATGCTGTTTGTGGTTCACCATAGAGTGCCTAGTCATTGTGTCTGGATCAAAATGCAATGACATTGGATCTGCTTTTTCGTTTTCTTCTTTTTTGTGAAAGTTTAACTTTTCTTATGACTTAATGTACAATTTTTGGGAAGAGAAGTAGAGAATGGGAATTTCCGAAACATTTTTTTTGTGTTGTCCTAGTTAAGTAATATTTTATGTTGTCAGAAAGAATTTGGTTCATGTGAAAGAACATTACGAACTAACTTATTTTTTGTGAATAGACTCTACATTTTGAATGTTAAGCGAATGCTCAAATAGTAAACCTCTCAGTTGATGCCCTTCTTTTACAAAATCATAAGAAGCAATTTATTACGCTTCAGTAGAGGACACAACTACAAGCTTCCGGAATTGTATTTTCAATTTACACACGGATTACACAAACTAAAAATATGAATAGATGTAGATCTTATTTTGTCTTAATTACTTGAAAAACTAAAATACGTATAACCCTTCAGTTCTATAAGTTTGGAACTCCTTTTAAACTTTAAACTTAAGTCTACTAAACCACTAAAACACATTAGCCATTACTTGGGAATCCATTGTATTTCACTTGGATTTGACGTGTCCCCTCAGCATACTCATTTCATGTACCATGTAAGGTCAAGAGCAAACTATACTGTACATTATTGACCAAACTGCATTGGCATAGAAATAGTATCCTTTCTTTTTAGGTCTTCAAAGTTAGGAGATTCAGCTTAAAGTAACTTCCTAAAGGTAGTGATATAGGGTTAGCACTTTCCATTGAAAATATACTTAAAACTTCATTGATACAAGAAGATTGGTTTAAGAATAAAGTAATTTTTTTCTCTCTACACTTCACTTCTAGATTTTTTTATTTTTTTTTTATATATACGAAAGTTTTAAATTATTGAATATTTAGACTCAACGTATGGAATTATACAATTAAAAGCAACAAGTCACTTTTTAATTGTTTCTAGATGATTAGATCAAATAAGTCAATTTATCCTAAATTTAAATATCACAATCAATAATAAAAAATAGTAAATAACACCATAGATGATCAAGGAGAAACCCCAATTGGATAAAAACTTAGAGCACTTTGTCAATCAATAATCCACTATAAATCGAAACAAATTTACAGTACTGCTCAGATCTGCCTACCACATAGAACTTCTAACCTCAATTCTTGCGATCTCCCTTGATCCTACTAGAGTTGTGCTCCTTTAAAACAAACTCCGACTCCTGGTTTATATCTGAACTCTCCTAGACTGCGTACTCCTGATGCCAGATCCCAACTCCCGGTATCTCACCTTAGTCCTCCTGAATTTGTGCTTCTACAATAACTCTCAATCTCTAGTATCGATTTATTTTCGGTAGATTAAATGAAGAACTTCACATTCTTCGGGTTGGTGTTTGATCAAACGATCTTTGTGTGTTTTTATCTTGTAGTCAGAGGCAGACCAAAACGTTTTCTTAGTGCGGACGATATTAGCAAATGTATAAAAAATAACAACATTATAACACAAACATTATGCTAAAAATGAAATACATTACAATTGCTCTTTACGGATTTTTATACTTTGATATCTTTACACAATCACAATCTTTAAAAATACATTTTTTTCCACATAAACAATAAGGTCATCAATCATCCACTCTCTCCAATCCGATTACACAATTTTCTTTCACAAGAGATTTATTTTATAAAATCTTTCCATGATTGTTTTCATTATAAAATAAACAAGTGTTAATTCAAGATTTAAAAAAATTCATAATTAAGATTCTGAAGCATGACACAAGGATTCAAATTAATCACACTATCCAACACGTGTTTTGAAATTGGAAGACTAGAGTCACGATTATAAATTATTTGGCCCAACCGCCCATTTCAAAAAATTTTAGTAGTTATATTAAATTAATCTACACATAGTAGTGTTAGTGTAAAGGTGGAAATGGGCGGCCAAACATTTTGCGGTAGCCGGCTGATTCTGTTAAGGATTAAGGAATGATTATGGGAAAGGTTTGTTATATAAGATTGGGCCAAATTTCAGTCAGTTTTTTTTTTTTTTTAAACATGGCTGTGGGGATGGCCCAAAATTGCCTGCACTAGGCCTGCACAGGGTCCGCCCTTGCTTGTAGTTTGATATAAGAGATATTGGAATATGTTTTTGGCTTTCAAAAAACAAACTCTTGACTTACGACAATGCTCTACTAATTGGATCAATAATAATCAACTTATTACTTGTTTATTAGGCATGTTCTCTTTACCATTTTCAAGCCGTTTTCTGTTTTCGATTTTCCAAAACAGCGAAAATGCGTTCTCTTTCCTATTTTCGAAAACGCGTTTTCGAAAACAAGTTAAAAATTTATAAAGAAAACACAAAACGACAAATTTGTCGTTTTGAGTGTTTTCAGTTATAATCAAATGAAAATTTTCAAAACGCGTTTTTGGTGTTTTCAAAACAAATATTCAAAATATCAAAAAGAACATGTTTTCAACAATCAATTATGGTTCGTCGTGACCAATGACTACAAAATAAATAAGGGGTCGTTCTCTTTAGCGTTTTCAAACCGTTCTCTGTTTTCGATTTTTCAAAATAGTGAAAACGCGTTCTCTTTCCTATTTTCGAAAACTCGTTTTTGAAAATAAGTTAAAAATTTATAAAGAAAACACAAAACGATAAATTTGTCGTTTTGAGTGTTTTCAGTTATAATCAAATGAAAATTTTCAAAACGCGTTTTTGGTGTTTTCAAAACAAATTTTTAAAATGTCAAAAAGAACATGTTTTCAACAATCTCAAAATGGACACTCAAAACACAAAATTCAAAACTCAAAATACAAAATTGAAACACAAAGAGAACATCCCCTAATATTGTGGTTGAATCAAGCAATGAAAGGATGTTTAGATCTTTAAAGAATGATTTCTATAATCAAAATATTGTCCAACCACACTTTTGGACGTCTCATATGGTGTATATTTATAATGGGTAGTATTTGGGAAGAAAATGAACTCAAAATCAGCTTGAAAATTGAACGTTATCGTTCCTCGGATAACCACGTCACTCGAGCGCCAAGTTAACAACCAGAGATCGGCATCTGAGCAGTCGGCAGTATTTTCATCATTACTTTTTCTCTCGATATCCGATTAAGGTGATTCAAAATGCTTGAAAATCTAATTCAATAGGTTATAATTCTTCTAGAAGTAATCTTCTCCAAATTTCAATGTTTTATATGTGAAAAATGAATTTCAAATTGTGACTGAGAATTTGGAGCATAACTTGTGCGATTTTTTCACAGTCTTTAGTCTTCTAATTTCATTCCAATAATCATATGTGATATTCTTGGATATCATGGAATCCTTCAAGACCTATGCTACCAATTTCAACTTTTTTGCTATAATTAAAACTCAATAACTCTTATTTTGGCTTTGATTACAATTTGATAAACTCCTAAAGAATTGCCAATTACAAATTTTGAAATTGCCAATAATAATTTGGACTTAACAATATAATCTCAACATCTTTTTTGTCATGTCATTAACATAAAGCATTAGGTGTTTGAATATTATTCAAATTATAGTGAGGTGATTTGGAAGTGATCAACTATGTGTGAAAACAATCGGAGGCCAAATGAAGCAATAACCGAAAAAGCAAAATGAAAAAAAAATTACAATGCTAGGCAATCGCTCGCCTTGGGTTTTCAAACCCATGCATGTGCTGGGTGATCACCCGATTTGTACTAGGCAATCGTTTAATTCAAAAATAGATCGTTGTGGTTTTGAATTATGGTAACATTTTGGCAAGCTTCATGCATTTTTGGCTTGATTTTGCACCATTTCATGCATGATGGTTGATGTACTATATAAAGGGATGGTTTTCATGTTGAAAAATATATCTTAAACATAAAATCAATTCACTTGTATCCAAGTCAAAAATCAAATCAAGTTTTCATATCTTCTTCAATTCCTATTTTGTTTTTCTTGACTCAAATTTGGATTAAGGTTTCTTTACTCCTACAACCTATTTTCCTTAAAAGCTGTCAAGCACTTATTTCGGTGGTAATAATATCGTTTGAGGACAGTGATTCATAATCGTGCTCAACCATTCTATTTTGGTGGATTCTTGTTATTGGTTTTATTATTCTTCATCAACTTTGTACAACATTAGGTAAATAAAAATATTGCCCTATTTCCCTTTTATAAAAGATACATGAGTCAAAACTTCTTTTCTTGAACGCAAAACTTTCAAAATAAGAAATAATTCTCTTATACCATTGTCTTGGAGCTTGTTTCAAGTCATAAAATGATCTTTTTTTATCAAGCATACTTTCTACATTTTAAATTCAATTCCAAAACCTTTTGACTGACTCATAAAAATGGTTTCATCTAGCTCTCCATTTAGAATAAAATTCTTAACATCTAACTGATCCAACTCTAAATCATATTGGGCTATTAAAGCAAGTAATATTCTTATAAAATGTATTTTACTACGGGGAAAAATAGCTTCATAACAATATTTACGATCTCTTTGAGTAAAATATTTTGCAACCATCTAAACTTTGCATCTTCTACCCTCTCGCTCCATTTGGTTTCTATTCTTTTATCTTGCAAAACCATTTACAATCTACAACCTTTTGACCCTCGAGCTTAGCTACTAAGACCCATTTCTTATTCTTGTTTAAAGAGTTAATTTCATTTGCATGGCTACAAGCCACAATTTTGCTTTTACAACTCATTGATTCTTTGAAAGTACTTGCTCAATACTTACAAAATCTTGAGATGTGTTTAATGATACAAAGTCATCATTCCTTAAACTAGTGGAAGGAAACACTTGCCTTCTTTATTCATATCTAGTTTACCTTCACCGTGGTGTGCATTGTTAGAATTTTATGAGATTTTAAATTTTAAAAACATGAAAACATAATTACTTTATTGTCAAGATTTTTCACGACAAATCACCGAGAAAATTATTAATTGTGAAACATACCTTGATTAATTGAGAATGATTCTTTATTACTAGATCTTGATTCTAAATCTTGAATCTTGAAGATCAGCTGCAATGTTTTCATGTTTGGATTCTCACTTTTAATCTTGACTTTTGCATTCTTTGATTCTTTAAAACTTGTTCTTGTTCTTTCTTCTTGAACTGTAGTCTTGATTCTTTAATTCTTTCTTCTTGATTCTTGATAGTTGATCTTGATTCTTGATTATAATTCTTGATTATTGATCGTGAGTTTTGAATCTTCCTCTTCAATATACTTCATCTTGTATTCTTGTGTTGATGGGATGACACAAAAAATGAAAAGATTGCATATGAAATGGGAACCATAATCCTATATATCATTTACATATATATTTCTTTCATCATGAAATGCAATTCTAAAGGAATTTGGTCTCTACACATATAATCCGGCCTCCACTATATTTAAATACTCAAAACCTAAATACTTAATTATTTATTAGATCACTTTAATTTTTTGCTTAACTTTCAAATAGCTTTTATATAAAATTAATTACATAGGTCGACCCACATGACAAATTAAATATTTTTCCAACAATCTCCCAATCGGGTCACATATGTTACTTTATAAATGTGTATAATCATATGAACTCAATACTTTTACTATCATAACTAAAAGTATTTTCGAACAATCTCGTCCATCAATTATGTCAATATAGGATCAAAACAGTTTTCGTTACAAGTATCAACTAAACCCTCAATGGTCATGTATATCAACATAATCAAATAACATAGATCAAGTATAAATGTGTAGCATGGAAATCACATGTAATGTAATTCAAACACCAATTACCAATTAGTCCTATATTAATATTTAATGAGATCAACCATAAACTTTAATCAGAGTGAAAGTAAACTAAATACTTTAGGGGTTGCTCTCTTTGTATTTCAATTTTGTGTTTTGAGTTTTGAATTCATTTTGAGTTTTGTGTTTTCAGTGTCCATTTTGAGATTGTTGAAAATGTGTTCTTTTGGCATTTTGAAAAATTATTTTGAAACCACTCAACACACGTTTTGAAAATTTTAGTTTGATTATAATTGAAAACACAAAAAACGACAAATTTGTCGTTTTAAATTTTCTTTGTAAATTTTTAACTTGTTTTCAAAAACATGTTTTCGAAAGTAGAAAAGAAATGCGTTTTCATCGTTTTGAAAAATCGAAAACAGAAAATAGCTTGAAAATGTTAAAAGAAAACATGCCCTANTTTTCTTTACAAATTTTTAACTTGTTTTCAAAAACGCATTTTCGAAAATGGGAAATAGAATGTGTTTTCACTGTTTTGAAAAATCGAAAACAGAAAACGACTTGAAAATGGTAAAGAGAACATGTCCTTATTTTCTAAAATAAATCAAATACTCATGAATAAAAATATGTGTCTAAAACAGATAACATCCGAACGCAAACTCCCACTAAACTGACATATCATCAAAAGATGCAACATCCATGTAAGCATATGCTCAAGAAAGACCTTAGGTGCCAGTCATTTAGTAAATATATCCATAATTATAGAGTTTGTCCTAACATGCTTGTTAGAAAGTTGATCTCTCTGAATTCTTTCTTTAATAACTAGAAAATCGATGTCTATAAACTTTGACATCGTCAAATTTCTATTGGAATACAATACTACTATTGTCACCGAATAACTTAAGTAGTCTTTCAATTCCATCCAAAATGTGCAGCCTAATGACAAAATTTCGCAGTCATATTTTATTATCAAAATCAAAATATCAAATTGGTCCAATTTCTTGTATATGATCATATAATCCTTAGTTTTCTATATATATAAAATAATCATTCGCTGCTTTTCAAATACTTATCCCAGAGTTCCTTAACTATATGCTCAGTATTCCAACAATGAATGATATATCCGAATGTGTGCAAATTTATGTATACATTAAACTCCTAATTGTTGAAAGATAGGAAATTTTCTGTATTTTCTTTTCTTAAAATTTATCCTTAGGACATTGATTGAGACTAAACTTGTCTCCATTAACAATAGATGTGTCACCTGATTTACATACTTACATCCCAAATCTTTTAAGAACTAAGAATGACACAAAAACTTCTTTAACCCGATACCCATGGGACCCGCTCCGAATGGGACGGGGATTACCCATCTAATCGGGTAAATGGGGTGAGAGTTATTGTCCCGAATAGAGTACGGTGCAAGTACAACAAACATAATCCTCGCCCTACTACCCACCCTATTTAAAGTTCATTTCAAATTTAATTTTTTTATCAAACAAAAATAATAGATTTATTATCATTTTCAAATAAGACATAAGTTGTTTTTGACAAATTGAAAAAAATAGTAATAATATTTACTAACTAAAGACATAAAAAAACAAAAGCAAAAAATAAAATAAATAAAAGAAAAAAATGAATGGGACGATAAATGGGATAGGGGACCTGTCTCGCACTACTCCTATCTCGCCTCGCCCTGCTTTAACTGGGTATGAAGATGGGGTAAAGTGAAAAAAATATCCCGAAGAGGGTGGGGATGGTTGACCTGTCACATACCTGCCCGTTACTATCCTTATTAAGAATCTTATCAATATGGCTCTTTTATGATAATTCAAAAATACCATGAGAACAATCCTTGTGTATCTATATCCTTAATACAAAAGAGGCGTCACCAAAATTTTTCATTTTAAAATATCATGACAAAAATCTCTTGATTTCATGCAATAAGTCTGTATTATTGCAAGCAAGCAGTAAATCATCGACATGCAATACATAAAAAATATGCTTACTCTCATTGAACTTGTGATATACACAACTATCAACTGAATTTATATCAAAACTAAACGAGATAGTTATTTGATGAAATTTATGATACCATTGACTCCAGCATGTTTAAACCATAGATGAATTTCTTTAATTTGTAAATCGTCTAATATAGTTGAAGATCAAAATGTGTTACACGTGTCATAATAGTCCTATAAGAGTTTTTCATAGAAATCAAATAGAGTCTCTTTACATTCAATGACTTCCTTTTTAGTAAAGCCATCTAACACAAGACGAGTTTTATATCTCTCCACATCACCATTCGAATCCATCTTGATTTTAAATATTCATTTAAAACCAATGGATTTCGTACCTTCAAGCAATGGGATGAGTTCCCAAATTTTACGGACTTTCATCTTTTTATTCATGGCATCAGTCAATTCTTAAGAACTATTCATTTGTATGGTTTGATGAAAGTTGATTGATCAGATCTTGGAGAAAAACTATAAAGTCATATGAAATTGTCTTTCTCTTTTCTTTAGTGGATTTCCTTAACGTCATTTGTTTTTTAGGTTGTTGAATTTATTTTTCTGGAACAATCTCTTGATCCGAAATTTCTTTTTGAACAAGATCTAGAACAATAATTTGTCGCTATTCCTGATCTTTGCCAATTACAACAGAAGAGATATATGAGTATTCTTTTTCAAAGATAAAATCCTCAACCTTAAAACTTTATCCCCGTGCAAACTCTACCTTCTCAAATAATCGGAGATTTTCCGTTTTGAAATTAACCTAATAATGGGATCTTTAAACAATTTGTGTCCCCTTAATTGTTGCTTTACTTGAAACTTTATTGAGAATTTAAACTACAGTTTTTAGTATTTCTTCCTAGAGAGATTTTGGTAAGGTGCAATGACTAATCATACTCTTTACCATGTCCTAAGTGTTCTGTTTCATTTCTCAATAACACCATTCATGTTAAAAAAACATTGGTATGGTGTACTGTGAAACGGTTCCACATTCGAGTAGGAATTTTAGCAAAATGCCCGGACATTATTCTCATGATGTGTCATATCTGTCATAGTATTTACCATCATGGCCATTTTCTATATTTTATTCTTTGCTGAGTTGATTTTCAACCCAAGGATCGTATGCCTTGAACACATCCAATGTTTGATATTTTTCATAAATGAGATACAGGTAATCATAATGAGAAAAATTTGTCACTGAACATTACAAATTACTGTTGATCATTCCAAAACATCAAAGAGAATGGCCAACAGATGTCTGTATGAATTAGTTCTAGGACTTTCGAAGTCATATTGACATCTAATCTTCTTATATAATTGTTTGTTTTCTCTTAATGTAATTAACATTAAGTCTGAAAAATTAAAGGAATCAAGAATTCCTTTTTATACAAGATTTTTCATTCTCTTTTGAGATTTGTGACATAATCGCTTGTGTCATAACGAAACAAAATTCTCATTGGTTAATTTATGTTTAATATAACGTGAATTCACATGCATGGATTTTTTATAAGAGGCAACCATGTTAAGAAAATATAGGTTATCATAACCAGATAAAGAATTAATACCCAAAATATTTGAATTAAGAAAAAATCTAAACTGAATATTTCATCATGAACACGAGTAACCGAATTTGTCTAATGTAAAAACAGAAAGCAAATTCCATCTAAAAGTCTGTACCATAATTATCTCTTTCAAATTCAAATAATAACCGTCTTTAATGATAACCTAAAATGTCCCTACATCCTCAACTTTAATTGATTTGTCATCATCCGTATAGATGAATCTTTCAACATCAATTGATTTTTGGCAGTTCAGACAATCTTGCATAAACACACTTATGTTAGTAGTGGTACTGAAATTTATCCACTAAATATGTCAAGATATTGAAACTAAATTAATCTCAAAACAAACCGAAGTGAGAGGTGTACTTTTCGTTACATGCCAAGCATGGTATTTAGTATAGTATCTCTTTATATATTCCAAATTATCACAAAAGTACCAGCCAAATGATTAATCTTTTTCAAGCTTTTGCTGTTTCTTTTGAACTGAATCAGATGCAACTTCATTATCCTTTAACTTGTCCTTAAAGGTACTTACCAACTAAATACTTTCAGTTCACTCCTACTTTAGACTTTCTTCTTCTTGCCACAATATGAAATGAGCTCATCAAAAATCTACTCTCCCTTTTGATAGTTGTAATTGACATTAAATTACCCAAATTGTGTAAGAATAAAAATCAAAACTAAATGCACGAGCAATTCATTGGAAAACTCAAAGTTTAATGCCTTTAATTTTGAAACAAGATGAATCATTTCCATGGTGAACTCCCTTATGATTTTTTTAACCTTATAATTTAGTGAAATTAAGTTCGCTAGAAGTATACTAGTTTCGACCTTATAGCCTTTTACAAAATATTTTTCAATTTCTTTAAGAAATTCTTTGGCAGTTACCTTATTAGACAGAAAGCCCCCGAATATTGTTAAAATTTTACGCTTCATGATCATAAGACTCATGCAATTTGAACAATCCTGCTTATTCGAGTCCCATTTTTATTAGACGAACTCTCATCCGTAAAAATAGTGAGTTTTTCATTCCTTAACGCAATGTCTAGATCCATGCTGCCAAGAACGATACAAGCGTTCTCTTTCCAACCCTTAAACTTTGGTTCAAGCACAAGAATTGAATTGATGTTGGCAGATATTGTAGAAGTTGATGGATTAACAAAATAGAGAACTTAAATCAAAATAACATGTTTACATAAAAATTCGTATTGGACAATAAAAATTTCAAATAATAGTGGGCATTATCACAAGAGATCAAACATAATATTGATATTTAATTTTTGGACAAAAATATCAACTTGTAAGTAATATTCTTAGAATAGTAATCAAATATTGACAATAAATTCGATCAAACATCAATTCTATCTTTGGACCGACTCAATGTTCACATAATGAAAAACTTTACAATTGTCACATATTTATTACCACAAGTGTTCAAAGCCAAATATTGACCTTCATTTGGGCCATGTATATCTGCATGAATTATGTTCACATTCCAAATCAAAATAATCCAAAATTGAATATGTGAATATCAACCATAAAATTCTTTCTTGAATCTCAATGGTTTAACATAGAGTTGGCTTTGATACCACTTATTAGAATTTTATGAAACATTAAATCTTAAGAACATGAAAACTTAATTACTTTATCGTCAGATCTTCCATGTCAAATCACCAAGATAATTATCAATTGCGGAACATACCTTAATTCAGTGGGAATGATTCTTAATTACTGGATCTTGATTCCGAATTTTGAATCTTGAAAATCAACTGCAATCTTTTCATGTTTGGCTTCTTCACTTTTAATCTTGAATTTGCTTCTTTAATTCTTGTTCTCAATTTTGCTTCTTGATCCATAGTTTTGATTCTTAAATTTCTTCTCCTTCATTCTTGATAGTTGATCTTAATTCTTGATTATAATTATTGTGTTTTTTTATTCTTAATTATGAGTTTTGGACCTTCCTCTTCAATATGCTTTCTCTTGTATTCTTGTGTTGATAAGATGATACAAAAGAATGAGAACATTGCACATGAATTGTGGACCATAATCTTATATATAGTTTCCATATATATTTCGTCTATTATGAAATGCAATTCTAAAGGAATCTGGTCCCTACACTTATAATTCGGTTAACACTTTATTTAGATGCACAAAACTCAATTACTTAATTCTTTATTAGATCACTTTAATTTTAAACTTAACTTTCGATAGCTGCTATTATACACAATTCATTACATATGTCGATCCACATGACAAATTAAATATTTTTTCAACATGCATAAGCTGCACAACTAAAGTTATAGTCCGTAAGGTTTTCACTCTAAATGTACAAGGTGTCTTAAATTTTATAGCACCAGAGTCACTCCTATTTATAACGTGAGTTGTTGATTTAACAGCCTTTCCCCAGATAATTTGACAAACTTGAGTTTACAAGCATGCCTCTCAAAAGGTTGAACCCCAACCTTGAAGGCCCCCCACCGACCCTGACCTGGGCCATTGTGGAGGAGGTAAATCGCAGGATGTGCCTCCCAGGAGTCAGGGTGGAGAGCTTATGGATAGGCCTGGGCTATTAACCCTATGGTAANCTGCACACTACCGCGCTGAACCCTATCCGCCCTCCCCTTTGCCACTGGGAGCTTTGCCCTGGGGGCTACAAGCATGCCTCTCACTTTATTTAACACCTGTTTGACAACCATTATTCGAAAAAAAAAATTCTTTAAATATTCATTTTCTTACACATTCACACAATAAAATATTTTGCCTGTAAATTCAAATTTTTTTCTTACTTTTTAACTACATATTCTCCTAAAAATTACTATTCAAAACATTATTTTTCTCAAATAATGATCGTCAAACAGGAGCTTAGAAGATTCTTATTCAACCTTTCAACTATACCCCTGTTTGACAACCATTCTTTCCAAAATCTTTTTTTTTTCTCGTACTCATTTTTTACCACATTTTCACAATGAAATATTATTCACGTAAACTCAAAACTCATCATTCTATTTAACTAAATATTCTCCAAAAAATTACTATTCAAAAACTTATTTTTTCCAAACAAAAAATCTGTAAAACAGGGGCATAGCTATTATGCTGTGGATTGTACGTAACATGTTTGTGCTTTAAAATACTACATTTTGTGCAGTAAAAGGTCAAATCAAAGTTGTAATATTTCGGGGTGTTTGATGCACGTTATGGAGAAGAAAATGCATTTTATGATGTGATGTGATGAAAAACACGTGGTTAAAAAATTAAAAAAAAATTGAATTTGCGTGTAATATTATTTTATTAAAAAATATATTGTTGAAAATGAGTTTTGAAATGTACGCCTTCCATATCTTTTAAGAGAAGTCATGAAGATCAACTATCAACAAGTAAAACCTAAAACCAATTACTGTACTTACTGTAGCTTGTTCCCAAGATCAACTTATCCCGGTCTGCTTTCCTCTATTTACTTTAATTTATTTTTTATACTCATTCTCAATCATACATTTACACAATTAAATATTTTAAACGTTAACTTAATTTTTCCTTAATTTTTTACACACATTGTCCAAATAAAAAAACTATTCAAAACTATGTTTTATAAATTTTAAAGCTACCAAACAGGGGCTATATATTTCCATGCAAGTTGGCAGACACATACCACTGGTTGTCACATGAGTGCTAAAAATCTATGTTTTTTAATATTATATGTCAGTGCATAATGGGACCAAGCCACAGTGCAAAATAAAAACCCCTAAATATTTTTTTTGAAATCACCTCCTTCACACGGGGTTAAAAAATGAGTTTCATTAGTGACCGATCTTCCTTTTTAAGTATCGAGACTCTTTGAGTTGGATTAGGGTTATAAAGCGAAAAAAGAAAAAAAAAATGATGAAGATGGTTATTGTTATTAAAATAATTCTATTATGTGAGTTTCCATTTAATTGCGAATTTTACGGATTAAATGTATGGTTTGCAATGATACTGTGATTATGCAGAAGATAGTTATTGTTATTAAAATAATTCTATTCTGTGAGTTTCCATTTAATTGCGAATTTTACGGATTACATGTATGGTTTGCAATGATACTGTGATTATGCTCAATATGTTAGTGATGATTTGGGTCTTTGTACACATTACAGACTTTATTATTTATAATGTGGAAACTTTAAATATGTGGGTCGAACTGTTATAAAACCTAATTATAGTTAGAATCGTCTATGGGCCGACTTTATGATTTTCTATATAATGGCTAAATCACATCTCCTCTCCATATCGTTTTGGCTTGCCCCATTGAAGGCTGATTATTTTGAAGAGCAATGAGAAGGAGATTTAGCTGGTAATATTCATACATAACAATGTCTTTCGCATGTATGAATTTCAATATATTAATTTGGAATATGTGATTATTGTTTTTAGCATGATTATTCAATTATAACAACAATTGGTATCATAGCGGGCATGCTAAGATCAAAATTCTTTAAACAAAAAAAAACTTGATTAAATCTGTCGCCAAAACACATGGTTATATGCTTTAAACAAAATTCAAGGCAAACCCCGGCTGTCCATCTTATAAAATAACTTTATTTTAAATTTCTGCAGCTTTCTATCTCCTCTTTCTCGCGTATACTGTATGTGTGTATATATGTCTGTATGTATATACATTATCAATTGAAAACCTGCCCTCTGTGTAAAGTCTTCGCCCCTGCTAGTGTTTCAACTTGGTGGCTTTCTTCGCTACTAAAGAAACTTGAGACATTAATTATATATTCAAATAGTTACAATTGTTGTAAAATTGGACTGCATAATCTCTTTTCCTTTCTGTTGTGAGCCAAAGTTGCTGATCCTTAAATTTATGGAAATGGAGTCGTTATTTTTTGCTTTGGTTTTGTCTCTGTGTATATATGTCTGCTCTTTCCTCTCTCCGTGCATATGTGTGTATGTATAATAGCCATGTCAACGAGACGAG